>PVKS010016007.1:0-44813 GCA_004027875.1 Aplodontia rufa
TGTGTGTGTGTGTGTGTGTGTGTGTGTGTGTGTGTATGTATTAGAACTTTTGGATTCATTCATCCAGTGAGGGGCATCTGGGTTGATTCCATAATTAAACTATTGTAAATTGGGCCTGCTATGAACACTGATTTTGCTGTGTTGCTGTAATTACATTTTTGGTTTTTATGAAAGCATATCACATGAATTTAAAACAAAAACTTTTCTAAAATGTTCTTCTGTTATAAATATAAAAACCTCATAAATTAGTCAATGTTTTAATGTATATGTATAAATGAATTACGAAACTTTGTAAAAGGCTGTAATTGATAGTAATAGCAATTTATTCATAACTCCAGATGGTCTGTTGTCTTAAAATACTCTTGATTTTAGTACCAGTTTTTGGATGATGAAAGAGGTCAATTTTGTGATAATTCACAGTTCAGGAAGATATAGTCAATTATTATTGTTGATATATATATATATATATATATATATATATATATATATATATATATATATATATATAAAATGTGTCTTATTTTGATTCTAGAAAGCACTTTTAAGTTCTGGGTTTCATTTGTGCTAATCAAGAGTGCTGTTACCTACATTTGAATCTTGGTTATGACACTTAACTCAGTGTGACTTTGGTCAAGCTAAACTGTGCTTAGTGTTCTCATTTATACAATGGGTTGATGATAGTAACCACTTTATAGACTTGTTATAAAGACTAAATGTATTAATTAGAATTAATGTTAATTCTAAATTCCTAAGTATCATACTATCATTATTATTTTATTGCAAAGAATGTATTTCTAAATGATGCTGGAGTTGGAATGTTCTGGGTGTAATTCCTAAACCTGCAATATGAATTAAGTGATGTTGAATAAGTTAGTTAACCTGTTTCAGTCTTAATATTGTTCTGATAGGATTTCTCTACTGGGTAAGTCAATTATTTTATGTAGCTTTTTAGTACCTCTTTGGGCATTATGAGATGTGTAATGAATGTTAATAGCAAAGGAGTAAAATAGTTGTAGAAAACTATAAAACAGGGCTGGAGTGGTGGCTCAGTGGTTTTGGTGCTTGCCTGGCATGTGCAAGGATGTGGGTTCATACCCCAGCATCACATACGTAATGAAGTGTCAGAGCAACGAAGGCCACATGAAAAACTAAATAAAATTGGTACTCTCTTTCTTTCCTTCTCTCTTTCTCTCTTACTGTCCCTCTCTCTTAAAGAAAAAAGAAAATTATCAAATACTGGACAGAAATAAAATCTGTATAAATAAAGGCTTAAAGATGTATAAAATAAAATCTATATTAAAAAAAACATTATTTCTGCAACTTAGCGAGACCACGTCTCAAAATAAAACATAAAAATGGTCTAGGGATGTGTGAGTGGTTAAACGCTGCTGGGTTCAATCCCTGGTACAAAAAAAAAAGTCATTGGAAAGCATTAAAAAACAGAAACCTACAACTGGAAGGGTTTTGAAAACTTGCTTCAGGAATGATTCTGAGTTGTGAGTTTGTAGATTAGAGCCCAAAGATGATACCCAATTCTTGTAACTATGACTATGACTGTGAAAAATGGTTGTGGAAAGACATTGCAGTTTTAACAGCTAATGATGCTCAGATCACAGGGTTTTGGGAGGGTGGAGGAGTGGCTGTAAATTTAGAGGATAATTCTGGCAGCACAGATCATCAGAAGAAGACCAATTCAGAGCATAAACTGTCTTTGGCTATGATTGACTGCTGAACAACATAGGTACACACACAGGGATTCATTAGTCAATTTTTAATCACTGTGACCAAAGCAACTGACAAGAATAGCTTTATTTTTTGGCTCGTGGTTTCAGAGGTTCAAATTGTGGTGAGCAGACTCCAAGTGTGTGGCAGAGAAAAATTGCTCAGATCTGGACAGACAAGAAGGAGAGAGAGAAATGCAAGGAACAAAATACACTCCCCAGGTGCATATCCCTAATGACCTACTTCCTTCAGTCATGCCCTGCCTGCCTGTAGTTACCACCATAGTAGTTCATTCAAATAATTAACCCATCAAATGGATGAATCCACTGATGAGATTACAGCCATCACGATCTAATCCTTGCCTCAAATCCTCTGAATGTGCTGTATTGGGGACCATATTGCCAACATCTGAGGTTTTTTTGGGGGACATTCCAGATTCAAACCATACCAACAGAGTTTAATAAAAAAGCATGCAGACAGTAGAGCGAAAGCTAATTTTGCAAAATATAGTACACAGATCTGAACATGTCAGTGGGAGGCTATCTTAACTGAGTACATCTATTAACTGTCCACAGCACCAGTGGCAGAAATCTAAAACAGGGCAGATTTATAACATCGTGGCACAGAGTCCAAAGCTAATAGAGATGATAGAAATTAGGGAAGAATCCCTAGAAGCAAAATCCACAGAAAGGCTGACCTCTGTGCCCACATCCTTGACTTCACCACAGAATTTTTCAGGAACACAGACATACAAGGATCAAGTGAAAAAGGCAGTCACAATAAGGCATAGATGTACGCCACAGGGATGTATGTGTTTAGTTTGAAAACAGGCAAGTCCACTGCTTGCCAGAATAACTCTAATTATTTTTAGAAGAACAAAACAAAATTATGAGTATCTATAGCATGCTATCTACAATACCTGATGTTCAACTATAAATTTATAAGAAATGCAAAAAGAAATGTGTGACCTATACTTGGGAAAAAAGGCAGAGAATAGAAACTGACTCTGAGTTGATCCAGATAGTGGATTTACAAAATCATTTCAAGCAGCCATTACAGATTTAAAACATTAAAAGAAGACATACTCAAATATTTAGAGAAAACATTCCTTGGAAAAATGTTAACTTTATAAAAATGCAGATTTCAGAACTGAAAAATACAATAAATGAGATTTAAAAAATGCTAGATTGTCTTAACAGAAGGTTACAAGCAAAAGGAGACAATAACCAAATTTTAAAAAAATCAATAAAAAGTGGAACGATCTAAGAACTAAGAAAAAAGATTTAAGAAAAATGAACAGAACCTCCAAGCCTCTGGGAGGTTATGAAACAGTCTAATGTGTGTGTAATTGAAATTCTAGGAAAGGAAAGAAAGGAATTAGAAAAACTATTTGAAGAAACAATGGCTTCAAACTCCAAAATTTAATGCAAAATGTTATTTTACAGTTTCAGGAAACTCAGCAAACCCCAAGAAGGATAAAAACAGAGAATGTTATTCCAGAATACGACACAGTCAAAATGATGAAAGATAAAATATTGAAAGTAGCCAGGCTAGAGGAAAATGTGGAAGACATTTAGGAAAATTACTGATAATGACTGACTTGTTAGTGTAAACTACAGAATGCAGAAGACAATAGGCACCAGAAAGACAAAAAAGCTTTAAGCAAGAATTATTTATTCAGTGAAGCTGTTCTTCAAAAGCAGAAGCAAAGTAAAAACTCCTTTGATGAACACCTTCTCAATAAAAATTGAGATAATTGGTCTGTAAATCAGTTGTACAAGAAATGTTAAAATGAAATTCTTTTAGTTTGAAGTGAGGTTATACCAAATGCCAACTTGAATTTACAGGAAGAATGAAGAGTACATTTCCTGCCTGCAATCATGCCTACTGAATCCCTGTCTCTCAAGGTATGGTTGGGGGATTGAACACATGTAAAAATGCTGCTGCCATGATTCTAGGATGGTAGATCTGTGAGAACTGCTTCCAGCTCCTGCTGTTTCCTGTCAGGGCCCTGCTTCTTCTGGGCCTGGGTTGGGTTTTCAGAGGTTGGGAGGAGAGCAGAGGCCTTTCCAAGAGGATATAGGGGTGTGAACAGACTGAGATTTATCCTTGTGGGAGAGTGACTATTCTGATTTAGTGTATTATAAAAACTTAAGAAACTACTGGAGAGGCTGGAGGGGTGGCTCAGCAGTTACGGCATTTGCCTGGCATGCCCAAGGATGTGGGTTCAAACCCCAGCACCACATACACAGCTAAGTGTTGGAGCAATGAAAACCAAATGAAAAAAATAAATAAAATCGATTCTCAAAAAAAAAGTATAAATTAAAAAAAAAAAAGAAACTACTGAAAATCATGGTGACATTCTGAGAATGATCTTGTTTTTTTATCCCCCAGGGATAAAGAAAGAAAAGGAACACTTTTATCCCTGCTAACACTAAACTCCCCAAATAGCAAAAAAAGTTTTAGAACTAGTTAGGCACTTTTATTTTCAGTAGCTGCTTTCCACATACCATGTACACCATTATCGCACTTAAAGTTAAAACAATTGTCTTCTAGTATCTAATACTCAGCCATTTTCAAATTCTGCCACTTATTCTGTGCTGTTTACATGCTCCCTTTTCCCCCAAACAAGATCTAATTAATCACCTTTCTGCGTTTACTTCTGAAGTTGCTTTTATTCTGTAACATTATTTCCTGCCCAAGTTATAGTGCAGGAGGAGGCTACTCTTCCTTATTTTTTCCTTTTCTTGCCTGCATGGTAACTTTGAATTGCAACTAATGGAATCAGAGAACTTTTGTCTCCTTTTCCACTCATTTATTCATTCACTCACTCAGTTTTAAAGGATTATTTGTTGAGCCACTTTTGCAAACTAGGTTCTGCACTTAAAAATGCTGGATATACAAGAGGATCATGCAGTGTCTTCTCTAAGGTATTCAAGGATTATTCAGAAGTGGGGGCTGGAGTGGTGGCTTAATGGTTGCAGAGCTTGCCTGGCATGCTCAAGGACATGAGTTCAAACCCCAGCACCATGTACACAACGAAGTGTCAGAGCACCAAGGGCCACATGAAAACATGAAACAAAATTAATTCTCTCTCTCTCTCTCTCTCTCTCTCTCACTGTCCTGCTCCCTTAAAAAAATATTCAGAAGGAAACATATTGCTTTACTGATGAAATTATAAGTTCTTAAAAATGTCATTAAAAATACATGCACAGATGCACACACATACCCACATGCTTAAGAGATTACAGCAAACTTTTAAACAGAATATAAAGTGCTTTTACTTCTTAAAACTCTGCTTCATATTTTCTGATATACAGCCATGACATTTCAACTACAGTTCTGTTCCAGATAGGAGTGTCAGGAAGTTGAGAGATTTTCTTTTGCTGTTGGAGTCTTACAGAGCTTGAGGAGAAAAACTAATAGAAGAAAACTGGCAGAGCAAGACTTTTATTTTTGTCTTTAAGTCATCTTGCTTTTATGTAAAAATATTTTTAAGGATGTTGAAGAATGCCCTGGAATGCCTTCCAGACCTCATAGTGTCAGGAGCTGTTCCTTCCCTTGTCCATCTGTGCTTCGGGGAGCTGCCTCAGGAATAGGCACTCAGAGGCCCAGTAGAACTGGGAAGGTTTGCAAAACTAGAACTGAGAAAAGTAAACCAGTCTCTGAGCACTTAGACTCCAGGGTATAGGGTTTATGGGTTGTCAACCCCATTTTTCCAGTGTGGGTTTCAGAGAGGAAGAAGTCACTTTGGAAAGAGGTGCAGAGTGAAGCTGATGTGGGAAAGAGTGGATGGTCGCATTTGTTTTGTCCTTGATTCTCCTGTTAATCAAGGCCCATCTGTGAGATGAATAAATTCTCTAAATTCTCTTAGCATAATTTCCTGGTGGTTTTTTTTTGTTGTTGTTTTTAAATGTCAGTCTGAGTTCGGTTTCTTACTCTTACATTCCAGGGTCCATATTATCTTTTTTCTACTTATTCCAATTATTTGTATGGTAAATACAAATTAATGTAAAATTAATATTGGAACAATAATAGCAATGATTTATCTGCTCACAATAATGGCAGACACCATTCCTTGTGTTTTATTTATGGTAACTTATTTAATCCTCACAAGGATCCTGTGAAGTAGGCTTTGGTCTTATTTCTATTTCACATATGTAGCACTGTGAGATTAAGTAATTGGTCTGTTTATCTGTAAGTGTTGTAGTCAAAAATCAGACCTGAGCCCTGTGGCTCTACCGTGCCATAGCCACTGTGTGCTCTGACTCCTGTAAGCAGGTGTCATCAGTTCCCCACCATCTTTCCATCCTACTGTGACTTCCCTGCACTCTAACATGAAATAATCCCTGTTGCATAAAGTCACATGCTTGTGTTCCCCACTGAGCTGTTTCTTCTCTATGCGGACTAATTACTCCCCAGCCAACAAGAATTTGGTAAAGCCTGTGTCTGAGATAAATTAGGCACAGGTAGTCACTCTGAAACCAGTGCCATGTAGTGTTGAGAGCACCCTCAGAATTTTAGCATAAATTCCTCCCCTAGACATGAAGGTTCAGGAGAAAATGCTCTCCTGGCGTGTGGAGCTGTTCTGTTTCTGGGTAAGTAAATTCTGGAATCATTTGAAGATGTTTTAGTATCGCAAAATACTCCTGAGGGCTGGGGATGTTGCTTAGTGGTAGAGTGCTTGCCTAGAACGCAGAAAGCGCTGAGGTTCAATCCCTATTACCACAAAAACAAAAGGAAAAACAACAACTAAAAAGCTCATTGATGTGCTCTTTCTCTCTGACACACATAACTGGGAATTGTCATAATCCAGGCATCACCTGTGATGTTCCTGCTGTCAGCCAGTGAAATCTGACCTATCACTATTTTTTTTTTTAAGGAAAGAGGGGACAGTGAGAGAAAGAGAAAGAGAGAAGCAATCTTTATTTAGTTTTTCATATGACTTTCATTCTTCGGATATTTAGTTATGTACGTGGTGCTGGGGTTTGAACTCACGTCCTCCCGCATGCCAGGCAAGTGCTGTAACTGCTGAGCTACCACTCCAGTCCCCTGACCTATCACTTCTGCACCTTGTGGATGGAACTTTTGTTGCCCAGTTAATCATATCATCATCATGTGATGCTCCCTCTGCAGACCATTCTTCAGTTTTTATCATTACCGTTCTTTTAAAATATACGATCATCAAAGATTTGTTTCTTTCTTTTTTTATTAGAAGTATATAGAGATAAAGTTGAGGGAGAAACATTATCAAAACAGTAGTAATCGATGTATATAAACTTTGTTATCCAGGGGTAATGCCAAAACATGGATGACCACCTTGGGTTTCACCTGTTGCAGTTTCCCCCAGAAGAACTCATGTGTTAAATGGGTAGCTTGTGGAGGAATGACATCAGCTTCTGGGATAGTTCCCCCATCTTCCCAATCTCCAGACTCCTATGAGTTCTTCATATACCCTCCTCCCTCCCCACCCCACCCCCTACACCTCCAAGCATCCTAGGGAGCCATTCCCCTATTACTCTGAGAATCATACAATTTGAAGTATTGTTAGGTTAGCCGTCTACCCTACTGCTTCCCCATGTATTCTAGCTTCCACAGATGAGGGAAACTATTTGGCCCTTGAGTCTCTGGGATTGGGATACTTCACTTAGCATAATTCTTTCCATCTCCATCCATTTGTTATCAAAAGCCATAATATCATCCTCTCTAATGGCCGAGTAGTACTCCATTGTATATATGTACCAAAGTTTTTGTATCCACTCGTCGAGTGAGGGGCATCTGGGTTGGTTCCATAGTCTAGCTATAGTAAATTGAGCTGCTATAAACATTGAGGAAGCCACATCACTATAATACGATGATTCTAAGTCTTTTGGGAAAATTCCTAGGAGTGGGATAGCTGTGTTGTAAGGTGATTCCATCCTTAATTTTTTGAGGATTCTCCATACAGCTTTCCATAGTGGCTGAACCAGTTTGCAGTCCCACCAGCAGTGTAACAGTGTTCCTCTTTTCCCACAGCCCCTCCAGTATCTGTCGTTGTTTGTATTCTTCATTTTTGCCACTCTAATAGGAGTGAGGTGGTATCTCATTGAAGTTTTGATTTGCATTTCCCTTATAGCTAATGATGTAGAGCATCTTCTCATATATTTGTGGGCTTTCTGGACTTCCACTGGAGAGAAGTTCCTTTTGAGTTCTTTAGTCCATTTATTGATTGGATTATTTGTGAGTTTGGACTTTAGTTTCTTTAGTTCCCTGTATATTCTGGATATTAGCCCTCTGTCCGAGGTGTAGCAGGCAAAACTGAAAGCATTTCCATTGAATTCAAGTACGAGACAAGGCTGTCTGCTATCCCCACTCTTGTTCAGTATAGTCCTTGAAACCCTTGCCAGAGCTATCAGGCAAGACAAGGAAATCAAAGGTATTTGTATAGGAAAAGAGGAAGTTAAGTTATCTCTATTTGCAGACGACATGATTTTATACCTAGAAGACCCAATAACATTGGCCAGAAAACTCCTAGAGCTTATAGGTGATTTTAGCAAAGTAGCTGGCTACAAGATCAACTCCAGGAAATTGCTAGCATTTCTTTACTCCAGAACAAATCCGCAGAAGAAGAAATCAGGAAATCTCTCCCATTCACCATCACTTCCAAAAGAATGAAATACTTGGGCATTAACCTTACAAAGGATATTAAAGACCTATTCAGAGAAAACTATCAAACACTAAAAAAAGAAATTACAGAAGACCTGCGTACATGGAAAAACATTCCATGCTCATGGTTAGGCAGAATCAATATAATAAAGATGGCCATTCTACCCAAAGCCCTTTACAGATTTGATGCAATCCCCATAAAATACCTATAAGATACCTATGGCATTTTTCAGAGATATAGATAAAGCAATTCTCAAGTTCATATGGAACAACAGGAGACCCAGACTAGCCAAAACATTACTCTATAGAAAGGAAGAAATAGGGGGTATCTCAATTCCTGACCTGAAATTATATTACAGAGCTGTAGTAGCAAAAACAGCATGGTATTGGTATCAAAACAGAACCGAAGACCAGTGGAACAGAAGAGAAGATCCTGAGACAAACCCTCATATCCTCAACTATTGATCTTTGATACAGGGGGCAAAAGTGTAGTGTGGAAGAAAGATAGCCTGTTCAACAAATGGTGTTGGACAAACTGGACAGCCATTTGTAGATAACTGAAGCTGGATCCTTATCTTTCACCCTGCACAAAAATTAAATCAAAATGGATCAAAGACCTGGATATTAAGCCTACAACTTTAAATTTACTAGAAAAAGAAGTAGGGTCAGCACTACAGCTTATAGGAGTCGGCAGCTACTTCCTTAACTAAACTCCTATGGCTCATGCTGTAAAGATTTGTTTCAAACAGTTTTGTTCCTTGAGTACGGAAGTGTTTGGTACAGCTAGATGATCTACCACAATGCTGTTGAAGATGTAGAAGGCTGAGAAGTTTTCTTTAAAAGTGATCTTCAAGGAGGGTGTCTGTGCTGTGGTGGTGGTGGTGGTGGGGAATTAAGTGCATGTTCATTTATTTTAGGAATTATTAAGGAAGGGACCTGATTTTCCTAGGAAATCTTGTTTCTTTAAACATTTGTCAAATTATTGATAGTGCTCTCTTACTCTAAAATGTCATGGCCATAATCCAGTGAATGCTCATGCATGGGAATTTTATAGAGTTGCTTTTTATTTTTAAAAAGTGTCCACGTGGAACATGCTGAGACTTTCTCTCTGCTAACCCATGTTAAAAGTAAGAATTTCTACTACAGACCAGGTTAGAATCACTACTTATAATGTGACATCATATAGAAATGGTTGTGTCAGGGAAAAAATGGTTGAAAAATGGCATTTTAGAGAATAAGATGATTCCTAACCAAACCCGAAAGATAAGGGTTTTGTTAGAATTTAATTAAAGTAACCAAGTTTAGCATAACATGGTATAGTAAAAACTCACACAAAAGAATCTGTAATTAATCAATTATATAGCAACCCAACTGAAGGAAGAATTTAAACACAATTTTTTTGCAAAGCAGAATGAGGAAGTTTTTGGCGGTGGTATATGTACAAATTCATTGTCTTGATAGTGTCAATGATTTCTCAGTTGCATAAATATTTGAAATTAACTTGTACATTTTAAATGTATGTGACTTCTTGCATGTCAATTATAAACCAATAAAGTTGTTGAAAAGAACAAATAGGAAGCTCACCTGTGAGTCCTGATCAAGCATCCTTCTTGCAAGTGTGCCTCACTTCCTGTCACACAGGGTAGACTTTCATTAGTCTCACAAATAGGCATGTGAGGTTCAGTGGGATTTCACCAGGAAAGAGATTTCTTGACCATTCAGCATGATGAAACCAGGGATGAAAATGAGTGAATGTCTACTTCTACGGGGAAACATGTTTTTAGTGCCTTATCCAGCTATTGACTGGAAAAATAAAGAAAGTGACTTTGGAGAAGGAGGTCACTGAGTTACTCTAGAAGGTTCTATGGACTTTAACTTGTGTTGCTGTAACAAAGGGCCTGTATGACCAGGTGTAGAAGAGAAAAGGACAAGAAGTGTGTGGACAACAAAATTTGTAGTGAAAATAGACAATGAGAAGAGAAGAGCTGAACGAAGAGGAATACATTTTTAGAGTTCTTTTGAATAATGTTCAGAACAGAAGTCAGGCATATTTCATATGGTGTTGAAGTGTTCTCATATAGGTCACAGTTTATAATTTCTGATATGAAATTTTATTTCTATAATAAATTAAATAACACAACATTAATTATCTGTTTACCTCTCAATATATTATTTCCTTTTTTTTTGGAATAGTCTTGGGATATGTAAAATATCCATAAAATTCAGAGAAAATTGTACAGTGTGCATTGGGCTTAGGACTGCACAGTTTTGTTGCACTACACTTTAAAGGAAGCCAAGATTTTCTACTATTTATACCTCTGTGGATAGAAAGAAATTACTTCCTATCATTGTTTGTTCAGAAACAGAAGACATCTGGTCACAGACTGTGTTGAAATTATTTGGCTGGGAAATAAAGAAGAAAATCATTCATGTAACAGCTTGCCATTTGGTTGACAAAGAATGCCTTTACTAAATTGTGGGGTAATTTTTCTCAGTACTGGGATGTTTTTGACAACATAATGATCAAATGAACAGAGAGCTTCAGATCAAAAAAATATAGTCATTCTATAATAATCTGCTAGGCATTCCTGAACTTTTCAGGGCTCAATGGATTCACTTCAGAGCACAGGTTTTCTGGGTGCAGGGAGAATAGAATAGTTTGGGTTTTGAATTCAAAATCTTATATAGTATTGTTACTAAATTTAAAGCACCAAAGCCTTCTAAGTTCTCACACTTATCTGAAAGAGAGTATGAATTAAGGGTAAATGACACAGCACATGACCACCTTGACCAGACCACACCCCCTTCAGAATCTTCTGAAGATTGGTAGCAGCATTTGCAACCCGCTTTCGCTGAGGTTGTTCTTTCATTCACCGTGGATTAATTGATAAGGGAGAACCTTTTGCAAATAAGAAGCAGCCATTTTTCTTTGTCTTGGCAGGAGCTAAAAAGTACCTAATTATTCTTTTGGAAAGCCCTGAATATAGGCCGTGTTTGCTGGATTTCTACCATGCTCTATAACAGCATCTTTGGTAGATCTGGAAAAGCACAGTCCTCCCCTGTCACCCCTACATGGGACAATTGGGAGGTGGCTTTGGAGTCAGAGCTGGAGTTGAGTTTGTCCAGTTGTTACTGCCATGTACTTCAGGAAAATTACCCAGTCTCTCTAGATTGCGTGACTGTTTTGAGTACTAAATGAGAAAATGTTAATGTTAACTATTCAGTAACTGGTAGCAATAGTAATAATATTTACTACCTGCCTCGGTGACAAGCACCCATCCTTCTCTGTTTACCTTTTCTATGCTAGGGCATAAATATTTCTACTAGTGAATCTCTTCTATGGCTTCTGCCTCCTGTCTGAATCTCTTCCATGAACTCAGATGTTTGAGTCTGTCCTGTCTGTCAATAAACACATTTGCATCTGTCTTAGCTCAGGTTGTCATTTTAAAATACCATAGACTGGGTGCTTAAACAGAAACTATTTCTCTCACAGCACTATAGACTGGAAACGCAGGGGATGGAGTGGTTGTGGTCACTTTCTGTCACTTACGTTGCAGTCAACTTCTCACACCGTCCTCACATGGTAGAATAAGGAAGCTCTGTGGTGTCTCTTCTTGTAAGCCACTGATTCCATCATGACCTCATGGAAATCTAATTACCTCCCAAAGGCCCCATCTCTGAATGCCATCATATCGGGGGCTGGAGCTGCCTGGTGTAGATTTGTTGGGGCTGTGTTTCAGTTTGTAGCAGTGTCTGAGCACATGGGCCATTTTCCCTTTATCTTTGCAAGTTCTCCTTTCTTGGTGTGGTGCTACCCGCAGAACAGGGCATTGAAACTGCTGATACCCACACCGCGACCAGTTCAATCTTTGAACTTCTCAAAATGATCCAGGAGATCTGCCAGAGTGAGCTTCAGAACTGTAAGTCCCAGGCTATAGCATCACCCAAAGAAAAAAGAGACAACAGTACCACTATTGTCCTCAAAATTACAAAAACTTCCCTAAAGTGGCCCTCTGAGGTGGGCCCTCCAATTTGCACCATTCTTGGGCAAATGTCCACTCTCAGCAGTGCACTGTGAACAGCACGGGCTCCCGAGTTCAAACTCCCTGAGTTTAAAATCAGCTCTGTGGTATTTGAACTGTGTGACCTTTGGCCTCAATTTTGCCAATCTATAATATAGGATAGTAATAGGAACATCTTCATGGGACAGTTGTCAAGATTACATGGTACTCATCCATGCACATGCACTCACACATATACACACTGCTTGGAGCAACATCGGTAACAAGCAGTGCTGTATGATTGTGTGCCACTGTCATCGTTATGCATTCTGGGAAATAGGACCACACATCCTTAGCTTCCACTTTTCTGTATATTCACAGAGTAGGCAAGAGCCTGGAATACAGAAGCCAATCTGATGCCAACTGATTAAGCACATTCTGTTTTTGAGCACCTGCTGTCTTGTAGCTTCTTAGGCCAAGTGAAAAGGACGAGACTCTAAGATTAAAGCAAATGTGTGATTTTCTGTTTTGGCTGCAAAAGAACTGATAAAGTACATACATCATTCTAGAATTTATCCAGAGGATGAGTCTGATTTTAATGTGTCCTACCTTTATGAACTTTAATTTTTTTTCATTTTCCAAGAAACTGTAGAGGCACAATTGATGAAAATACACACCGCTATTTCATATTATTAGGCAACACATAATGGTCATGTACTTGCAAGTGGAAAATTTAGCTGGGGATGGGGAATAGTAATAGCTTGATCTGGACTATTTTAAGTGTCTGTATTGTACTGACCTCAGCTCTGATTTTTCTTTTTAAAATTATTATAATAATAATAATTATTAGTTGTACTGGGGATTGAATAGTGGTGCTTAATTACTGAGCCATGTTTCCAGCCCATTTTATGTTTTATTTTGAGACATGGTCTTGCTAAGTAGCTTAAGGCCTCACCAAATTCCTGAGGCTGGCCTCAAATTTGAGATTCTAATGCCTCAGCCTCTGGATCTGCTGAAATTACAAGTGGGTATCACTTTGTCCAGTGAAAGAATGTTTTTAAATAACAAACTGGCATTTTAGAGATAGATAGAATATATCTAGAGGTATATGTTGTTGTTACCTGCTTTCTATAAACAGTATCTTCCAGCATTACCTTAAGAAGTTTGCGATTAATCAATTATACCAATTACAGTTCTATTTAGCAAGAAAATGACCAAAGAATATGCAAAAAATAGCTAAGTGATGCTGAAGAACCTGGGTGCGAAAATTCCTTTTTATATACCCCTTTTTTTCAATATCCTTTTCTAACTTAACTGTAGAGTCCAATAGGTGCTAGATAAATGGAGTAAAATCTACTCCATATATCCTAAGCAGAAAACTTGCTGAAATGTCTTTTTCAAAGACAATATTTTTAAAAATTCTCACATTAAAAAAATTGGAATAGCAATGTTTCATTGATGAATTACAACTCATCAAGTTGTTAGTAAGAATAAAGAACTCTTGGGAAAGCTTTCAGGATGCATTTGGTAGGAAAGGTATTATAGAAGGGATGTAAATATTCTAAGAAGATCACATAATGTTTTAGAATTGTGCACTTACAGTTTCCAAATCAGAGTATATACTTTACTGTATTTAATGGGCTTATCAATCTGGCCAAGTACTAGGACTCATGCCATTGCCTTCACCCTTTCAGAAAGGGAATCTGAGGTTCAGAGAGGTCAAGGACTTTACCCAGTCACTCACCAAGTTAATGGTAAGCTAGAATTAGAATTTCCGACTTTTGATCAATTAGTCTAATTCTCTTCATAATGTGGAAGTGGGACATTTCCATTTCTTTTTTCATGAAAAATATGGTTTCATTTTATTAGAGTCCTGCAAAAAAATTGTAGCATGCTGTTAGTTTAAAAAGTGTTTATTATAATCTTAAAAAGTTGAGTGCTGTGAGTCTTACTTGAGTTCATCTTTTATGCACATTGAAGTTTTGGGAGAGGGGCAGGCAGGGACTTATGCATTATCTCATGAGGAGTTTGGTTTGGTTTCAATTCTCAGTCATGGAGTTACAGTGAATCAGGGATCTGCTTGAGAAATGCCATGGAAATTACCGATCAGTGGGTGTGTTAGTCAACTTTCTGTTACTACAACAAAATGCCTGGGACAATCAACCTAAAGACATTGCCACTTACAAATAGAAAAGGTTATTTTGACTCACAGTTTTGGTAGTTTCAGTCCATGGTCAGTTGGCACCACTGCTTTGGACCTGTGGAGGCATAGTGCCAGAGGCCAGCCCCAGCTGAACTCTCTGGTCTCTGAAGGAAGAGTGGAGTCGGTGCTGAGGAACAGCTTGAACCTCCGGGGTAAGTTGCAAGCAGACACAGTTCCCTGCTTGAGCAAAATGCCGTCTATTCTTTATTGTTGAACATTTTTATACAGGTTCACAAACAAGACTTTCATTATCTGTTTCATTATACAATTCTCTTTTCAGTTTCCCAGTAAACTTAAAGTATCAACCATTAGTACAATTCATGTCCTCGACCTCCCCACCACAATGACCATATGTAACTATTTGGTTTAAACCATTTCAGAGCATCAGCCATAATAATACTTAAAGCATCAGCTGTTAGTACAATTCATGGCCTCGACCTCCCTACCATTGACCGTATTGTTTAAACCTGCTTTTACAAAGGACAGAGACCAAACACTTCCCCAAATTCTGTCTCCCTAAATTCCTCCAGATGTTTCTACAAACCATTACCTCACTAGATAAGAGAAGCGCTTAAAGTTTATTGCACTGCATTAGTCTAGAAGCCCTGTTTTAGCATAAATGAAAAGTTTCTTATTTAGCTAGACTATGTTATAGGCTATATTTTGTTAATGTAACCTTACCAAATGTTCTACAGCTGTCTTAGATCCTATAAATGTTAATCCTATAAAATATCTGTGCATCCTAACTTATGGGCTAAGAAGTTAAAGCCTAATGTCCGCAAAGACAAAAAGGGTAAACACGTCTTATTTACTACTAAGAAGTTAAAACTCAGTCTCTGCTAAGCCAAGAAAGGCAAACATGCCTTATTTACTGCTAAGGGGTTAAAACTCAATCTCTGCAACAACAGGAAAAGTAAACATGCCTTTCTCACTCAAAGTTCACAATACAATGTGAACACTCAGGATAGTTTTGGGAAATGTTTCACATATATTGTTTCTTTGTTCCTTAGTTCTAATTATATTATTTCAATTTCCAATTTTGTATTAAAGTCAATATAACTTCATTTCCCATGATTTCTATATGTGTTATTATAAGTACTCTTCTCAACAATCCACAACAGTTGTGTAAGCAATGGAATTCTCATAACATTCAGAGAGTTTCCACTTTGAGTTAATTCATAATACATATAATTACTAGAACATAGCCAATTCCTAGAAGAGATGGTTTTGGCAATTTCCAGGGCTGGCTTTGCCTAGCCCATCCCCAAGTCTGGACTTTGTCAGAAAGAGCTTCTGTGGGCATTGCCTCCTCCAGCAAAATACCTATCATTGGGAGCATGTGGAAGAGGGAACTCCTTACCTCACTGTGGCCAGGAAGCAAAGAGAGAAGGAGGAAGGAGCCAGGGTCCCAGTATTTCCCTCAAGAATGTCCCCCAGTGACCTAACTTCCTTCCACTAGGCTCCACCTCTAAAGGTTCTATCTTTTAGTGGCACCACAGATTAGGGGATCGAGTTTTCAATACATTTAACTTTGGGAAACATTCAAGGTTTGAACTATATTATCAAAAATTAGAGAAGTTATCGATACTCGGTATATTTACTGTAGATTTCCAGTATCTGATACTTTCCTCAATTTTGTGATGTTACAGTTCAGTACCATATAAGTATCACTCCCCTTGTAAAAAGAGCTTTTACTGGGCTGGAGCCGTGGCTCGGCAGTTACGGTGCTTGCCTGGCCTGCACAACAAGTACACGGATTTGAACCCCAGCACCACGTACACAATGAAGTGTTGGAGCAATGAAAATCACATGAAAAACTAAATAAAAATTGATTCTCTCTTCTCTCTCTCTCTCACTGTCCCTCTCCCTTAAAAAAAAAAAGTGTGAGTGGGGGCTTCTATCAAATTGCTACCATAATAATGATACTGTTGATGTTAAACCAGAGTTACATAAGAGAGTGATCGTCTTGGTAAGCACAGAACTCAAATTGTTTATTATTTAGACAATAAAGTGCTCTTCCCAGTTGATTTATTAAAATGCATGGCAAACATCGATTTAAGATGCCACTTACAACTGTTTCATCGCTGAGAAAGGCATTACTGAGTTCCCCATTTCTCTCAATATGCTCGACCCCTGAGAAGCATGCTGTTGGCTCTAGCACACAGAGGAGGAGGTGGTTACTATGCCGCTGAGAGTCCTCCCTGGACAGTGAACTTTGACGTTTGTCTAAAAGGCTATCTCGATCAGTTCAGAGCCTTGCAGGGTTAGCCTCCTCCAGATGGCAAAATTTTTAAAATTATTTATTTATTTATTTAAAGAGAGAGGGCAAGTGAGAGAGAGATAGAGAAAGAGAGAATCAACTTTATTTAGTTTTTGTATGTGGCCTCCGTTACTCCGAGATTTCGTTATGTACGTGGTGCTGGGGTTTGAACTCAGCGTACTCGTACATGCAAGGCAAGCGCCGTAACCGCTGAGCCACCACTCCAGCTCCTCCAGTTGACAAATTTAACCACAAACAACCAACCCTAGTTATGCATCTTAGACTCTTGTAGCAAGGACTGTTGGATAAAAATGAGAAAGGTGTAAACACAGGTGTAAACACTTAGCTGAATAAAGCCAACAACCTTATTGTCATCTTGGAATGACTGGTGTCTCAAACTTGTGTGTGTGTGTGTGTGTTTTCTTGCACCAATGATACTTTTAACAAATCGAAGAATATAGTTTAACTTCACTCTCTTTCTAAGACAACATGGATTGAAGCAATTAAAATCTTAGACCAAATAGTTATTGCTATCCAGATAAATCAAAGCAACCTAATGTCAAATAGTGGACAGAAAGTGTTGTTTATCTTCAGATGTCTTAGCTCGGATGAAAGAGTGCTTTCGCTTGGAGGTTGCCAGCTGCAGGATGAGAGGCGCTGGGAAAGTCTTGCTCACAACTTCACCCTTTGCCTGGCACACAGCCTGGCATGCAGCAAGCACCTGTTTCTCAGTGTAAACTGTCTGATTATGAATCATTCAATGTCAGCATCCATTTACTTTACACATATTTTAGAGCACTTACAATGTGCTAGTCATTCATTGCTACAGGTGTTGGCTTTTTCAGTGAAAAACAACAAAAAAACACCCGACTTTCATGTGTATGAAGAGAGACAAAATTAAGTAAATAAATATGTAATGAAATGCAGCCCTAAGTGCTATGAAAGCTTAAAGGGTCAGAGACATGACACAAGGTACCATTTTGGCTGAGATATTCAGGAAAATTCTGAGGAGTTCATGCTTGGGCAGAAGCAAAAGGGTGTGTGTGGATATCTAGGGACACAGTGTTCCAGGCAAGTGGAACAGTAAGTGCAAAGGCAATTTCTTCGGTGAGTTCAAAGAAATGTAAGGGAGATAAGCGTGGTGGAGGGAGAATGATATTTGTTCAATCATTCTTATTTAACAAACTATAAAAAAGAAATCAAATTAATTCTCTCAAACTTGAGTTATATCCACAGTCCTGCTGCTTTTTCTTTTTTTTTAAGTTATTAAGTAGTTAGTCAAGCGTTCTGAGAGTTATATATTGCACTTTTCAGTCCCTTAACTAATGACATCATGTGGACAATCTCGATGACTCTTCAAAACAATCCCATCATTATCCTCATTTATTCATACGTTCTGAAGAAGCAAGACCCATGCAGACTTTAAATAGCTTCCTCATGACCATGGCAAAGGTTGGAGCCAGGGTGTGACAGAGGCAGCCTGAGTACTGGAGCTGTGCATTCAGCCATTCAGAGCTGGCTTCTCTACCCACACCATCACCTGAGCACTCTCCAGATGCTTCCTGGGTGTATGGAAGGAGGAGGTGCATTGGATGGCATTCTGAATGAGTTCTGGAAAAGCACTGAAGACTTGCTAGTTTTGATGAGATCTTACTCTTATCTTTTTCTTTGGGGAATAAAATAACCAACCATAAGGGGGAAACCAAAACCAAAACAAACAAACAAAGAAAAAGCCCTCAGAAACACTTGCTAATGTTTTCAGCACAAGCTCTGGCCCCAACTCTGTTTTATTTATGTGGAAGAGCCATGACATAAATTAAAACCATGTTGAGTACAGTACGGACTGCAGTTGAATTCTGAGGACTAAACCCCACGTGTCAGCATGTGTCTGAAGGCATAGGCACCGGCAGATTCGTGTCCATGAAGAAACTTTTCTAGAGGGGAGGAAATAACAGTGTTGGCGAAAATCAAGAATTGTCATGAATATTTTTTAATCTTTCAGAGCAGAAGTGAAGCTTAAGGAATAATTTAGCTCCTCTAACATTAGGTCATGACTGGATCAGAAAAGTTGGCTGGCAGTAATTAAATCTATCCAGTGTTTATGATTAAATGCGTGCTGTTGAGAACTGACCTTTGGGTCACCCACTGGTGAAATCCAACTTTCATGTGTTTTTTAGCCACATGGAAAGGATAAAAGCAGTAGGACATGAGGTGAGATATTCTGTTCTGACAAGTTTTCTCCGTTCCTAGGCCTTCTAATGTCTAAAGCAGAGATTCCGATTGTGGTTGTTTATGAAGCAGCCTGACAGAGCACTGGGAAGCATGCTCGGGCTCCCCTTTCCTTCCTGAAGAAAGATGACTTATTTGAGATATCCATATAAATGTCATTGTCCCTTTATTTTCCTTCAAAGGAAATAATTAAATTTCAGTCTAATTTTGGATCTGAAGTGTCACTGTAATCCATGGTCACCAACTCTGGCAAGGATTCTCCTACCATTAGGCTTTTCCATTTGCTGACTTGGTGCCTTCCAACATGAGCAGCATAGGGAAAGAGCTAAGAATATTAAGGAACTGTGTCGTGTGTGCAGCAGCAAAATACCA
This sequence comes from Aplodontia rufa, assembly GCA_004027875.1. NCBI lineage: Eukaryota > Metazoa > Chordata > Mammalia > Rodentia > Aplodontiidae > Aplodontia > Aplodontia rufa. Next base: position 19,433 of record PVKS010016007.1, read on the forward strand.
GTGAAACTTTAAGATAATGTTTCATCACCGGGGTTGACCTGCTTACAACAGATAAATAATGAGACGACTTAAAGACAGACAAGCGCCAAAGATGAGCTAGGTTCACATTAATGATTCAAGGAGAGCTGGATTTGGCTTCTTGCTTATTTCCATATAGGTATGATAAAAACTGAGGAGAGGAACCAGGTACTATGTGCAAGTGACACTATTCATAGATCAATAGGAGCTATTTTCAATTATTTTCTGTTATTGATTCAGAATTAGCAATAGTGTGTAGTCCAACATTTTCATTATTATGTTACTATTAAACTCCTCTAATATTTGTATTACTTTCAACATATTCAAATATTAATTATAATAAATTCTACAAACCTGACATAATGATCACTTTCCACCTTGATTATTGTCTCTAGTGCTGAATAATAATGAAGGAACTTGGAATCTTAGTTTTATAAAAAGAGAATAAATAAAAATATCAGTGTATTTGATAGAAATAAATATTTGATTGAAAACCATAACAGATATTAACATGGGATTGTTACATAAATTAAACCATTCTTATTATTTTTGAACTAATTATATTTTATATAAGAAAATAAAAGTGGAAAAAAATTGAACTATGATGTGACTTCATGATATTATGTACTCTAGGTCAAGATGTTTAAATTCTCAAAAGACCATAAATCTGACTTCTTAAGATATTGTACACACTGTCCTGTACCTTTAAATTATGGTTAGAATTGAAATAGAAGTAAATTATTCAATTTCTTTCTTTGGATTAGTGTAACACCTCAAAATAGATTTAGTTTTCTGGATATTTGATATGCCCTAATTGTTCGTCTCAGAGCCTTTTGCTTATCAATGGAGCAGGTAAACCCAATCATCTTCTGTAAAGAATAGAAGGTAATACAAAGACTCTATGGATAAAAATCTGTTTGTAAATTATCAATTTTATTCCTCGTGAAGAAAAACGCATTGATGGTTGTGTTCACAAATCTGTACGTTTTCTATGTTAAAACAGAGAACTTCTAAAAGCTTCATTGATATTGTTATCTCTCCTTCATCTGAAAACTCAGTCACCAATATAAACAGAAAAAAAGGATTTTTGGGTTGCAGAAAATCTACAAGTCAAGCTCATGTACCTTTATTCATAGGTGAGCCCTCATAGGTGCCGCCCATAGGCATTTTCCTACCATTTTAAACTCAAAACTATGCTGCTTCTCTTTTCAAAATCTATTGCTGAAAAGATGGGAAATGGGAAATCTTTTTTTTTAATTAAGAAATTTATTTGTCAAATAATCAAACATGCTTCTAATGAAACATATAACATAAATATAAGTTCTGAATATTACATTTACCCCCCAAGAGCCCCCCATTATTCACCCTTATCCCGCCCTCTCCCTCCTTCCCAAAACATCTCTACAAATGCCTTAGGTTGTATGTCATTACAACTTTTCCAAATTTAAATCATGAGAATTGACCTCCTTTCTCAATGGCCAGGCTCTAGCTCCAGCCTCCACAGATGAGTGGAGACATTCGACCCTTAGTTCTCTGGGTTATGCTGATTTTACTCAGCATGATTTCTTCCATAGCCATCCATTTACCTTCAAAGGATGCAACATCATTATTTCTAATTGCTGAGTAAAACTCCATGGTATATATATGTCCCACAGTTTTTGGATCCATTCATCCAGTGAGGGACATCTGGATTTTTTCCATTTAGCTATTGTAAATTGAGCTGCTATGAACATCAATTTCACTGTGTCATTGTAGTGTGCTGATTCTAAATCCCCTGGAAAAATACCCAGGAGAGGAATAGCAGGGTCATATGGTGGGCTCATCTCTAGTTTTTTGAGGATTCTCCACACTGCTTTCCAGAGGGGCTGTACCAGTCTGCAGGTCCACCAACAGTGTGTTAGTGTGCCTATCTCTCCACAGCCCCTCCAGCATCTATTGTTGTTTATTTTCTTCATTTTTGCCAATCTGACTGGCGTGAGGTGTATCTTAATGTAGTTTTCTTTGTATTTCTCTGATTACTAGTGATTTAGAGCACTTTCTCATGTATTCATTGGCCTGATCAATGTCTTCTGTTGAGGAGTTTCTATTTAGCTCTTTGGTCCATTTTTTGATTGGGTAGTTTGTGTTTTTGAAGTTGATATTTTTGAGGATTTTGTAGATTCTGGATATGAGGCCCCTGTCAGAGGAATCACAGCCCATGATTCTCTCCAATTCTGTAAGAAACCTCTTGACTAATATGATTATTTCCTTGGCAATGCAAAAACTTTTTATCTTTATGACATCCTAATCATTGATTTTTGACTTTACTTCCTTCACTTTAGGGGACATGTTGAGAAGGTCTTTGCCTACTCCCAAATGCTGAAGTGTTGGACTTAATTTGTCTACCATCAGTTGCAAGGTAGCTGGTTTAATTAGCTCCTTGATCCATTTTGATTTGATTTTTGTGCAAGGTGAAAGATAAGGGTCTAATTTCAACTTTCTGCAAGTGGCTGACCAGTTTGTCCAGCACCATTTGTTGAATAGAAATGGGAAATCTAAGCAGAGAGAAAAGAGGTGACAGAGGCAGTGTAACGCATGCAAAAGAAATTTAACACCAAGACTAAGAAGAATGGAAAAGGCCAGAGAGGAACAGTGCACAGTTTGATCTTCTATACATAATATCACCATGCTGTGGCAGACACCTGTGGGTGGACATGTGGGACGAGTTAGGACTGTGAGAAATTTTCTATCACACATTAACGTCTACCAAGAAAAGTCACCATAGAAGAGACCATACCATCCAAGTAGGAAAATGAATTGTCCAGGTCATGCTAGTCAACTCCATCACTGGAAAACTCAGTGAACCCAATGACCAAGGCTGCAAAGAAGGTGGCTGTGCATAGGTCCAGCACCATGGGTACCATTTACCAAGACTGACCTCTTGTCACCACCCAAATCCAAACTACCAGCAACAAAGACCAACCCTGAGCCTCCATCATGTTGGTACTTCCTAAGAAGACCCACCAGACCCTTGCTGGCAAGTCAGTGACATGGGGCCTGTACAATGCTGTCAAACCTAGAGACTTGTCCTAAAAGGAATAGACCCATGAACTGAGTATGGGGTTGAAAGTTGCTTTCAGGGCCTTAGCCAGTACCACTGTGGGACTACTTACAGAGAGTTTGAGTCACCAGGAGAGAATCCCATATAATATCACATCCTACAAAGGCCCACTGGAGAACAGACTCGTGAAGATGGGATTCATTGCTTTTATTATATGTTAGAACATCTTGTACAAGAGGTCTACTAGAGGCATAGTTGAAGGTCATATCAGTGACAATGGTTTAAAAGTGTGGGGAATTATCATCCAGGAAAGAGTATAATTCTTAGATCAAAGACCTTGATATGGTTCTGCATCTCCAAAGGAAAAATAATTTATTAGTTCAGGAACCAAGAAGTAGAAATGGAAGTCCCACTTACTATCACTTCTTGTGCCCAGGGAAAATTTGTACCTAATAACTCTGCAACTTTGGTCTCTGAAGAGTTAGAGTTCTTTGTCTTCAGAGCAGGTACCCTTTGCCAAGGAACACTAAAAGAGCACTATTGAATTATAAGCACAGCTTCTGGGTGGGCACCCGCAGCTTTTGTTACAGTAACCCAGCCCGTCTGCTAGGACTGTGTAGAAGATGGGGGATGGAGAGAACCCCTGAGAGGGAGGCAATGTTCAAACTATAGTCTCTCCATTGTCAGCTAATCTGATTTTTTTCTTTTTTTTTCATTACCACTATCTTTTTCTTCATCATGCTTTCTTCCTGTTTATGGTGTAAACTTTATGCCCTGTTCCTTCATTAGCTTTATATAAATCTAAAAATAGGAAAATACACTTCAGTCTCATAGGTACCTGACTCTCAAAACTAAAATTTTTATTTATCAAAATAATTTTCTATGCTGTAATTTAAAAATAAATTTACGTAGAAATTTGACTGACTTATCTTTTTAACAGGTAGAATCTGCCCACAAATATAAATTTAACCAGCAGGCTGAATAAGGGTATCTGGGGACACATGAAAATAATTCAGCAAATAGAATTTATATTAATTATCCTCTTAATATATTTAACAAATGTATGGAGGAGGAGGAAAAGGTAAGAAATGAAAGCACAAAGTTAATAGATACTGTTTAAATGTAGATCCAAGTATGATTTTTCACAAACTGTTTCAAATTTAGAAGAATCTTTCATGTACTTTAATGGTCATGGCCTCTATGTAAGAAATATTTATTTTAATGTCAAGTAATTTTTATAGTATCACCTTTTATTTCATTAAATTTAAATATAATTAAATAATATTTTAACTTACATGTCAGATACAGTAGGATTCCATTTTTAAAAACTGATGCCCCTATAATTTATGTATTTCAATCTTTTTTCTGGATATATACGTGGAAAAATGTACATAGTGCAAGTCAGTAAATGTTTGGAAAATGATTTCTAGATGTTAGGATTTTAAGGGATACAAAAGATGTTCCTTTGTACTACATTGTGTTTTTTTTATTTCTTATAATTGACATGCACAGTTATTATAAAGGGTAATGTTATTTAATCCTAGCAAAGAAAATAAAAATAGAACCAAATGTCAGAATATGCCTGTTGTGCTCTTAATAGACGGTAGACACTCAAACAACAGGTCATCACTCTGTAATCAAGGAATATCATGAATCTGAATTCATTAGGACCTTTGTTTTCATTTAGCAAGCATTTTAATTAATTAATTATCTTTTTAAACTAAAAACATGAATGTATTTTTTTTTTTAATCACAGGCTGTTTATTTTACTCAACAACATGATGTGGTTGGGTTTTCCTTAAACTTCTGAGAGTTAGTCTACAATCTGTACTTTGTTTCTGGCTTTCTTTGATGGAGCTTTAACAACCAAATTATGTACACCCCCCAAAAAAAGTCCACATATCCTTTGTTTAAGACTATTGAAGTATTTAAAGCTGCTTTCACAGTTAATGATGAAGAATATGGTGGTGGAGTGAGTGCTTTGTGACAAAAAAGCCCAAGAGAAAATTGAAGAATGAAGGATAACAAGCATTGCACTTACATTCTGAAAAGCAGAAATAATCTAAAGGCCCCCCAGAAAGCAAAAATCCAATGGGGCTGATGAATCAAAAGAAACCAAATATTTCTCTACAGCTCTCATTAAATTCTGGTTTATGACAAAAATTTGAATTTCCTGTAGAGTAAGAATGCAACTTCCGTCCTCAGCCCTGGGGGGGAAAATACAACTTCCACAAGTAGTCATTCTTTAAATGCTTCAAGGTTCATAGCAAATGTGCAAATGATATGCACCTTTTGTATAAATGTGAGACAACAATTCAGATATTTCATGTTTTTTTTCCTCATAGAAATTCCTACTCTCCAAGAAAGAGCTGGATAGTTGTTAAGTTAGTTGAAAGTTTTGAAGAATTCTGAAATAAGGAATGACTGAACAAGAAAAATCTCAAGTTGCTTCTTAACATTTACTTTTGTGATCCTAATCTCATCGCTAGATTCTCATCATAGAAATCACTGATAGAAGGAAGATAGGATTCAATAATCTGATACTCAGATGTTGGGAAGATTAGCTTATTATACAATGTTAGAAAATCTAGACCAGAGGTTACTTTTTAAAAAAATTTTTTGGTAGTGGGGATTGAACCCAGGGGCATTTAAACACTAAGCCACATTCTACCCTAGTCCTTTTTATTTCTTATTTTGAGACAGGGTCTTCCCTGTCTTAGGGCTTTGCTAAGTTGAGGTTGGTCTCAAGCTTGCAGTCCTTCTTGAGTGTTAATTTGAACAATCTGAAGATAATTATATTTGTCATTGAGATACTTTATCAGCTAACAAATTGCTTTTCTATTTTACAAATTTGTGAAATCAAATGTTGTTAGTTTAAAGTGTGGAAGACATTTAGAATGTAAAATTTATTCTTTGCAAAAGGATAATCATTCTATTTTTAAAACTACTTATAATTACTCAAGTTCAAACCCTGTTCCAAAGAATTCCAAGTTTAAACTAATCCATGAGTCACATTATATTTAGATATTTGATGGTCTGGACTCTAAGAATATGTGGAATTTTTATCATCATTTATTTGAAGAAAATCATGGATACCCTGAGGCTATAAATGCAGAAAGGGCCTCTGAATCAGTTGGAGGTCTCTCTGGGCTTCTGAAGGCCCATTAGTGCATGATGTTTGGCTTGTGGAGTTGGCTCAAGCTGTCTTTCAGCCCCACCCATCCCCTTAGCTTTATGCCGATAAGAACAGATAGCAGAGTCCTTGCGAATGATGCTGACAAGCTTTATTTAAAAGTGGGAAAATTGCATCCCACCTTTATTTGACTCCTGAATAAGAAAGGTCACCATCATTTGCTCAGACTGCTTAATTCATTAACATGATTTTATTTGCACAGTGTTTATGTCTTAAAATGAAGTAATGATGTGGCAATTAAATCAGTTGCTTTAAGCATAGTTATCATAATCAACAAGGTGAATTCAGTGGTGCTGGATTTTGTTTTGTGATGTTTTTCTTTAATGATTTATCACATCAACTAATGAACTATGCAAAAATCAACTAAGAATTCTGAAGTGCTATTTTTTACTGATAAATCTCTCCTGTGCGACTAGAACATGGCACTTGTGAAGTTTGGGTCTGTGGTTTCAACCTCATATGAGTGGGCATACTTTGTTATTTTCAGTGTTCTTAGACATTAAATTCCTAAGCTTAGTCAGTTTGTTAGATGAACTCTACAGAGTAATTTGATACTACTCATTAATTTCACTTACAAGCAAATTTTTACACAAGACCATATTTTTTTTACTGTGGATGATGTTACTCAACATTCTTTCTGTGGCATAAACTGTAACAGATTATACCATGAAATAATTTGTATTCATTTGTGTAATATGAACAAAACCCCCGAAAATCTTGTATATATATATGTATATGTATAAATGTATATGTGTGTATATATATATATGTATATATACATATATATGTATATGGGGGGACAGTAAGAGAGAGAAAGAGAGCATCAATTTTATTTAGTTTTTCATGTGGCTTTTGTTGCTCCAAGTCTTCACTGTGTGCGTGGTTCTGGGGATTGAACCCGAATCCTCCCACATGTCAGGCAAGTGCCGTTAACAGCTCCATCTCCTCATGTATTTTTTTAAAAAGTCGTAGCAGTAAAAATCTAAAAATTATTTCATCATAGATATTGGAAGATTTCTTAGGAACATGATATCAAAGAAAGCACAAATTCACGTCTTCAGTAGGAAAAATTATGATAAACACTGAAGAGTGGATTTTTGTGATCTGATGGGATCAAAATGGATATAAAACTCCAAACTATAAATAACCCAAGAAAATTGGAAAAAGGGTTGTATTCAAACTGTTTCCAGTGTTTTAAAGTGTCTACTAGAATCATGCCCTTATGAATTATGACTGCACAGATTAATTGAAATGGCAAGCTAATCTCAGCTTGATGAAAAGTACCCTAAGGTATGCACGCATGCACACACACATGCAATTTCTGTAGTGTGTGGGAATCATGTGTTTGTTCGGTAGATTGAGAAACCAAGCAAACACATTTAACAACTTATCACTTGGGGGTAACTGTAGAGCATTAAATAATATGGGAGTTCCTTGCTGCAAAGTAGTTGAGAATTCCTAATCAAGCTCATGTTTCCATAGTAAAAAATGTTGTATTCTTGTCTTTGATAAACCTCATCCCCATGAGAGTGTTATTTTTGCTTTTATACTGTTTATAATGCATAGACCTATATGAATTTGAGCAGCACAAGTTTCAATCCTGTGTTTATTTTCTAGATAGATTTCTGTGTCTCTGCTGTACACAGAAATTATTTTCTCATAGTTCTTCAGGCTAGAAATCCAAGGTCAAGGTATGGGCAGGTTTGGTTCCTTTGTGATCTTTTCTTTTTGGCTTGTAGATGGCCACCTTCTTGCTGTGCCCTCATGTGTTCTTATACCCCTGTGATGCATGTCCGTGCGGTTTCTCGAATATTCTTTATTTTTTAAACAAGATTTTAGTTTTCATTATACTTTTACATATTGAAGGGGTTTATTGTTACACTTTTATACATGCATATGTCACATATCCCCTTCAAATATTTATTTCTTATAAGGTCACCAGTCAAACTGAATTAGGGTCTACCCTAGGGCCTCCTTTTAACTTAATCGCCTCTTTTTATTTATTTATTTTTTATTAAGAAATTTATTTGTTGAACAATCAAACATGCTTCTAATGAAAAATATAATGTATATATATAAGTTCTGAATATTAGATTTACCCCCCAGCCTCCCCTGCAATTATCCACCCTTATCCCTCCCCCTCAATCACCTATTTAATGACATGGTCTTCAAAGACAGTCAACTTTTGAGGTACCAGGGATTAGAAATTCAACATGTAATTTGCAGGGACACAGTTCAGCCCATAGCATGCAAAAGATCTATTTGAATGGATTATTAAATTATTTTTAAAAATTTCACTCAATAAACTTTTACTGTGTATCACAAGCAGTAGAGTGTGTTTTGTTACTTTGTGTGTGTAAGAGACAGAAGGAAATAAAGAGAGGATTCTTGCCCTTTTGTGGGAAAGAGATTTACTTCATTTAAGCCTTCACCACCTTGTTTGTATCTGTTTTATAATACAAAATCTGCCTGCTGCCTTTCAGTACTTAGATTGTAAAATTTGAGGAGAGACACTGAGTCAGTTTTTTCCTCCTAGTATTGGCCTGGTACGGAGGAGGCCCTCAACAAATATTTGTTGGATTGAACTGAACCTGATATAATTTAAAGTGAAATATAGTAGGTACTGTGGCAGAGATGCAAATGAAGTGTAATGAAGTCAAAAGAAGAAAGATAATCATTCTGATTCGGGGACAATAGGAGAGTTTCTTAGAGGATATTAAGGACATAGCTAGCATTTCAAGATATAAATTATAACAGAATGCAGTGATTATACACACTGATATATACAGATATGTATATATATTTATTAATGTCTCCTATTGATTATACATGCACATCCACATACACCTATATGTGTATATATATATGTTTACATGTCTCCTATTGATTCACTTTCTATGGAGAGCCCTGACTAATGTGCTTAATGTGTTCTCTTTAACCCCAGATCTACATGTTTAATTTCCAGCTTAACCTCTATGATATGAATTTCAAAGAAGCAGATCAAATGCTTCGTATTCAGAATCAAACTTCTCATCTTCCCCAATCCAGTCTTCTCCTGTGCACTGCATCTCGTTTTAAGGTATCATTGTCCTCCCAGGTATGCATCTGCAGTCTCAGGTTGTCCATCCTCCCCTGTTTGCTCCTCTCAGCTGTTCAGTTTCCAGTTGCATCACTTCCATTCCATAGTGCTCCTTGCGTTCATGGTCTACTGTCTCCCTAGTTTGTCCTCACTGCTTCCCACCTCACTTCACCAGGTTTTCTACGATTCATCCTGCCATGAGCTTAACTCCTTCCCCATAACTCTATCCTTCATGATGTCTTGGTTACCTTTCCCAAGTTAATACCTGGCTATTTCACTCCTTCCAAAATTTGCAATGGTCCCAGCATACCAAAGAGTAAGATTCAAATACCTTGCTGTGGTGTTCAAGAACCTTTCTATATGACCCAACACAACTTTTCAGCTTTATCTCACAGCCTACTGATTTTCCCTTGGTCTCTATTGTGAATTAATCATTATTTCAATTACATGCTTTCTATTGACTGTTTCTTCATCTTTTTCAATATGATATATTGCATTAAGATGTAATATTGTATTATATATATTGGAGAGAGAAGGGGGATGCCTTCCTTCTCCCTCTATACATAAATAAGGAATTGGTTCATGCAATTTTGGAGATTGACAAGTCCTACTATCTTTCATCAGCAAGATGCAGAATAAAGAAAACTTGCAGTGTAAATTCCAGTCTGACTTTGAAGACCTGAAAATCAGGAACATTGATGAAGTCAGCTCAAGGGCGGGAACAGTATCTCAGTTCAGGACAGAGCGCATTCAATCTTCCTCTGCTCTTCTGTTCTATTCAGGCCTTGAATGGACTGGTACCACCCACAGTGAGGAGGGTGTATCTTAACTCAGTCCACCAGTTCAAATGCCAGTGTTATATGAGACCATTCTCTCCGACACATCCAGAAGTGATCCTTATCCACATATCTAGACATCCTGTAGCCTAGTAAAGCTGACATATAAAACTAGCCATTATGCAAAATAAGAGATGCAAATTTAAAAGTTGACTGTGAAGATGTGATAATTAAAGATGAAATTACTCAGAAAAGAGAAGGAAAAATTATTGAATTTAAAAAATAGTTGTTAGGCAAATAATCAAACTCTGTGTGTGTGTGTGTGTGTGTGTGTGGTAATTAATAAAGAAGAGATTCAAAAGTAGCAAACTACAATTTCAAAGTAGTAATTTATGCTTTAGTCAAGCTGTTTAAAATGTGAAAGAGAATAGATCAATGTGACCTATATAAAATGTAATTGGCATTTTTTGCTACAAACAAGAAAATGTTAATGACATTTCTTTTAGTCTTTTATCTCTGCCTTTTTTGAGGTATATTACCCCCAAAAACATTCTTCACTTTAGATAAGTGGTACTTAGAGTACTTCAGCTGATGTAAAGTATTGTGGCCTACACATAGCAGAGGACACAATTGAGAGCCCCAAAGTCAAGGAGGAAACCAAACTTCAAAATGTTGATTGAGAAATTATCCAGGAGAAAAGATCTTTCGGAAACTTAAGTCTATATCTCTTGTTATCATAAAATATTTACTGACCTGTTTATTTTGCTTTCAAATTCTTTAAAGTCTCCATCTTCTTCCAGTGATGTCTCAGTACAAAGTTACCAATAAAATCACTCCTCTTTGCTTGTGAGGATCAGCATGATCTGACAACGCTTCCATTATCTGTGGGTCTCCAGGAAATCTGTGCTCATTTTTGGAGACTTCTAAGTCAAATCAGTATAATACATTGATATCATGTGTCAGCTTCTTTAATATTTATTTATCTATTCATTAATATTCTCTTATCAGAGCTCTTTATGAATACTTATAATGGATTTTCTGTAAAATTTTCTGCCATGTAATGAATGTCAAGATTCACAATGACTGCTCTTTTGGGGTTTATAGTCACAGGTGATAAATTGTAGTTATATAAAAGTGTTTTTAAAAGGAGACATCTCTGGTTATTCAGAATTTTGTTGGTTAAATTTTCTTTTTTATTTTATCTTTCATTTTATAGAATAGGTTTTATGTTGTAGATTTTCTTATGTCAGTTAGTCATTTTTTTTTTACTAACAATTAATGAAAAGATGGCAATTTTCATCACTTCACAAATTAGGACATTTAAGTTGAAATTAAGAAATGTAGATCTTTTGCATCTATTTCCAATAAAATTGTATGTGCTTTTAGTTGCTTGTGTACATATTACATCTGTTTTGTTTATGACTTGTACATTTTATGTTGTTTGGTTTTTCATTCTGCCTCTGTACATATTAATGGAAAATTTTCTATATGTAAATGTGATAGTACTTAAATCCAGGGTTTCTCTAATTATGAGCTACACCCCTAACCCCTTTTTCTTTCTTTTTTTTTCATCATACCATGTTACTTTTATTCTCTAGTTGATAATCATTAATAGTTTGATGTACTTCCATCTGAATTCCATCATTGCTGTGAATCATCCATCAGTCCACCTATTCATTCTTCTTTTCATCCATCCACCTACCCACCTATTCATCCAACTATATTCCCTCTCTTACATAAGTATAACCATACTCTTGACCTTATAATGAAGCTTGCTTTTTTTCATGAAATTTTGAAGATGAATAAGTGCATTTGTAGAATTTACTTGTATTTATATGTTGATCTAAAGTTTAGGAGGATGATGTACTTACTAGTGCTTTGTTTATCACCATGTAGTTATTCAGTTGAGTTTGTTTTATTTTTCAGCATGATAGTTTGTGAGCAGTTTGTTTCTGCTTTGTGGTAGGGGTTAGACCCTTCCATGAATGTGATTGGTTCCTGTTTATTGGCCTTTCTGAGAATAGAAATTAACCCCTTTTTATTTCTATTTGGAAAGAGATTCTCAATAAGTTTTTGAGGATGGCCTTGAATTTGCAATCCTCCTGCTTCAGAATTCCTTGTTGTTGGGATTACATGCATGCCCATCATCTATAGGTTGATGTACTTATTCTTATGTGTAGGATAATGATCATAACATTTCAAAGGTAGCTTTCAAAAACTTTACAGTTCTGTTTATATTTTATATATTGCTGACAATTTTAATTGCTATCAAAACCACAAAATAAGACTTGCTGTCTCCAACACTAAAAACATGTAAATCCAAGAGTCAGTAATGCTTCATTCTATAGCAACAACATCCAGTTAGTATTAATTAAAAATTAATTAGGTCCAAAGCATTCCAGAAATCTCTGTGTATGGCCTAAATTCTATTATGTCACATTCATAAAGTAAAAATTCAGGTAGAATACTGTCTTAATTTTATTGATGGATTTAGATATAATATTATGATTATTGCTAAAATATACCAACTGATGGTGGGTAGAGTGAAATTATATATTAAAATATTTTTCAAAGAAATTTCAGTCAGATCCTATCTTCTTACTTCTTTCTTGGACAATGAGTATGTTTTTGAAACAAGAACTGCCCAAATATGAGGGCAATATGTCCATTATTGAGACTAAAACCTGTGGATATGTTATTTAGTAGAATTAATTATAATCAGATTAACGAAGTTTATTTTTATGATATTGGCATATGGAGGATTATAGAAATAATCCTGTTTGGTGGAACCATAGAATAGCACTAAATATGATAGAGCAGGTATATTCCTAAAGTGCTTGATCTGTGCCCTCGCTGACTAATCCTCATTCTCAGGTCACACTTTATCCGCAGTTTGAGATGGACTTGCCTGCCTCAGAAAGTGCAAAGTCTATAGTCTGAGTCCTGAGTTTAGCGCTTAGGGAACACTTCAGCTCTTTCTTTGTTGTATATTCTTTATAAAAATGGAGATTATAAAAATAATACTGCCTTTGAGAAATGATAAAACGTATTCATGCATGAGAAGGAAATGTAATGTTATAGGGGAACATTAGTTATTAGAATATTTATGCTCATGAAACTTAAATTGTTATTGCTTTTAAACCTAAATGAGGCAACTTATTTTCCTCTTCATTGGAAAGCCCTCAGCTCTGCTTTTTATCCTATTTATTTTTTATGCTGTGATGATCCTTTTAGCTAGAGCATCAATGTACCTGATAGCTATCAAGTTATGTAAAATGGTAGTGATTAGGGACTTGGGAATGAAGATACTATGAAAGAAGCAATGGTTAAAATAAAAAAAGGTGCACTAGAAAATCACACGTAGGAAGTGCAGAATTTGGAAAAAATAACTATTGACTAATTTGTGGTGGAAAGTTACTATGACTCTATCCATACAGGTATAGTTTAATCTTTTAAATAGGGTGGAGTTTCTTAATTTATTTTTAGTATTTCTCTCCTTACTAGAAGGAATTTTAGAAGATTGTCATTCATTTACTCTATTTTAAAATAAGATACCAGTACTTCATGTTCCAAAATGCCTTCCGCAATAGGAATCTCTACAGGTAAAGGAAGTATTTAGCTGTAAATAGTAGATGTATTCGTTCCTAGCCAAGTATGTGTATTTGGGCTAAAATGTACACACATGTCTATTAAAAGTTTAATTATAGTAGATCCCTGACATGTGACTTCTAACATACTGTTATATAAATATTTTGGGAAAAAAATTGACTCAAATTGATTCATGGGGTAAATTTCCATGGCAAAATACACTTCTCCATAAGAACTTTAAAATTACATTTAACTAGAATAAAACAAAGGAAGAAAATTATTCTGTGGTAATTCCTCTAGGTATGTAAACTGTTGCAAGGACCAGAGAGAACAGGTGTCCTAAGCATGGTATCAAGTGAATTGAATTTGTGAGTTTGAACTTAGGTTGGCCAGTTAGCTTCACATTATTCCAAAATTATAAGTACTCGTCTTTGCTTTCAGCAGGAATCAGGTAAAATATAGAGACATATTGGCAAAATCCTCTCTCTTCTTTGTTCTCAGAAAACTCAGTGTAGCATATTAAAAAGAGGTCATAGATACCACCCTTGTACATAAGGCATTTTTCAATATGTGAACAAAAACATTTCTAAAGAAATACTAATTACCACCTGAAGCATTTTTAAGGCTCTTTAATATCTTTCAATCTAGAACAAATTTGATTTAAGCCAAAATAAAGTTTGTATAACTTGATTTATTCATTTTATGTAGCTAAAATTACGTTATTTACCTAAGAAGATGTCAACTAAGTAAGTTGTAATAATTAAATGTATGAATTGTACAAAATGTATAAATTGATAATAAAAGTGTAACTTCCATTTAGATAGAAATAACTCAGAATATTCCTTGATCACTGTAACTGGATGAAATTTAATGCTGTGGTGTAGAAAATGTTTGCCCAGTGGATTATCCATTTTCAAGATGATCAATACTTTTCTCTATCAATAACAGCATTAGCTCTCTTTCCTGCATGGAGAACTGAAAGAAGCTGAATAATCTTCTTTTTTTTTGGCTCTGTCTCACTTAGAGCTTGGAATACCACGTAAACAGAGGAAGAGAATGTATCTCAGCTATCACGTAAAACATGCAGTTGACATTTTGCAAGCTTATTAAAAGAGAAACATTCCCTGCTCAGCCATACCACAAAGTGGTTGAGCATACAGCTTGGGATTAGACAGTTCTGCATCTGAATTACAGCTCATTTTCCAGCTGCATGACTTTAGGATTCACGAAATCCCCAGAAGCCTCTATTTCTTCAACTACAAAGGGTAAATAAAAGTATCTACCTTGTAAGGTTCTGTAAATATGATAGAAGATGGTGAATATAATATATTTAATACATTGATTGGAAAATATTGCATAGGCTCAGTGAATAAATATTATTAGAGTAGATATCATACTTGAACTTTCAGCATGTGAAAAGGTAGATACCGAAGATAGGACCCTGATGCTCAAGAAAATGTAGTTCAAGATAAGTTAGGATGGCACAGGGCTATAAAGTAATCACTGAGGCAAAAGATACTGATAAAAAGATTCAGACAAAACAAGCACTATTCTCTTAGCCATGCTAGCTGAATTTTTTTTAAACTAGTTCCACTCTAAGAAGGGCTTGGAAGTTTATTGAGATCCTCCTTTTCCTTTTTATCTGTGGAATATTTATCATATATGCTATGTAAATAATGCATAGTATCCACTTATTTATTTAATTCACATATATACTAAATAGGAATGTAATATTGATAAGTATCTTATTCATGCTTGAGATTATTCATTCATTGCATTCTCAAAGTTTTTATTACCTCATGAGATGTTAAAATAAAAAACAAAAAATCAAAGAGCACCTTGGTTATGATTATATAGAAAGAATCTAACTAGGTGCACCTGACTCCCCCCTGCAGCCGAGTCCCTTGCTAAGAGTGAGCGGAGTGCTGAACAGTGTGGACTTGAAAACCATAGTTCTGAAGTCTGATGTGCCTGAATTTGGGTTTTGCCTTTCCACTTGAGAGGTTAGATGATATTCTTAATTTCTCTGAGATTTCCTTTTCCTATCTATAAACTGAATGTAAAACTGCCTCCAATGACCATTGTGATGATTACAAACATCTGAAGGTGTCCTGAACAGGCGAGGTACCTGATAAACATTAAGTTCTTTTGCCTTTTCTTTTCCTTTTGCAAATGCCACGTTACCTAAAGGAAGGTTTTCTTTTGGGGAAGGGGTCTGGTTGTGTTGCAACACTGAAAAGTGTTTGAGATAATTAGAAAGAAAAAAAAGTAAAATTATTTCTGTTTCTAGCTAGAAAGCTAAAGGAGTGCTTACAAAAAATTTATAGTTTGTAAAGCATTAACACATATACATGCTTTCCTATTGTTGATTTCCTATTTTGGACACTGTTAAAGATAAACATGAAAATATTAAGGTGATAAAAATGCCCACATTTTTATCTCAATTATATTTTAGAGAAAACTTAAATTTTCCGTACATTTCTCCAACTGGATTCAGGTAGATTCTCTCTTAACTTACATTTATAATATGTTCTCAGGTACACCACTGTACTTTCACAGTGCTTTATTAATAATTAATTTGTTTTAGCTCTTTTTATGTTTATGAAACCTTACTGAGAACAGCTACTGTTCATCTAACTTGTATTTTGCAAACATTTACTTTTATGGTGTTCTGGATTTAACATGATAGGGTTTGTTTTTAGAAACTTAAGGGAGTTTAAAAAATGTCTAGTTAGTAGTTCATAGAAAAAATATTGTTACTTGTACCTTTTGCTTAGAACAAATAGTATATGTAGATAGGGGAGGATACTGGGGATCGAACTCAGGAACACTGTGCCTCTGAACTACATTCCCAGCCCTTTTTATTTATTTTGAGACAAGTCCTTGCCAAGTTGCCCAGGCAGGCCTACAATTAGCTTTGAAGATAGCTCTGTAAATGGACATGCACACACAAGAGTTTTTATTTAGAACTCTGTCTTCTTAGGGCCTTGGTCCTTCAGGAACTGCAAGATAGTTCAAACTACACATTGAACTAAATAATCATTTGTATTCTTCTTATAATCGTTACCACCCTAACAACTTATTTCTATGACTGGTCTAAAGAATAGATGACTTTAGTATTCTATATTTTGATACCTCCCTTCTATTAGCAGGAGCTAATTAAGTTGCAGGAAATTTTGGTGCTGTAATTGAGTTAAATTTGTTTGTTTGCTTTGGGGTGTAAAACTTCTCCAGAGAAGGAAGAGTTCAGGATGGATATAATAAGAATGAAAAATTTCATGGAAGGATGATTTAGGCTTGCTGCTAAGGTAAAAGTATCAATATTGGGGCCAAGAAGGGCATAAATGAGGTAAATTAGGAAGAGTGGGAAAGTGTGGTACCAGAGCTGTGGGGTCTATGGTAATCTGGAGCTCACGTTCACATAGACCAAACAAACACTTCTGGAAGTTTCATGTTGTTTTTGAGGTTCTTGGAGCTACCTTGTCTTAGAATGGGTCAAATTTGAGGAGGGTGGAGAAAGTAATTGCCAAGACTAGGGACTACTCTAAGCAAAAAAGAAAGAAAATTAGTATAGCAAGTTGGAATGACCTTAGGGAGAAGCCTGAGTCTAGGGCAGTAATACTGAACCAAGGGTGATTTACCAACATGTGACACTTGGCAAGGTATGTACACATTTTTGATTAACACAACTGAAGAAGGATGCAACTGGCATCTTATGGAGAGAAGCCAGGGGTGTGCCAAACACTGTAGCATGGGTTGGGTTGATTCTAGGCAGCTGGGTGAGGCATCAGGCAGGCCACGCATGTGAAAGGAGCAACTAATCAGATGCTGGTGAACAAGCCCCAGTGGTATCTCATAATTACCCATGATTGATGGGAGTTACCAGCCAATCTCTGAAGAACCTCCTCTGCCCACCCCAGATAAAGTTACGGCCCAGCCAGGGCATGAGAGGTGGTCCCACTTCCCCTACCTGTCCTCCCTTTGCCAGCCTGGTGAATTTGCCCCCAAGAGCTCTCGATCCCAATAAAAGCTTTGCTTAGCTGCTTTTGGCCTGACTTCATTCTAACATCTGGTGCCTAAACCCAGGAAGGATTTTGGACCGCCCCACTGTCAGTTTGAAGTTCACCCTTTCCCACAGATGAAACAGAAAGCTCTGCTTTGTTTCTCTTCAACCAGGCTGACAGAAATGGGGTAAGTTCCGTTGCCTTTCCCTTGGTCTTTTGATCACTCTCCGTTCTGCGGGTCTGTCCATTAGGTTGTGCACGCCTCAGACCTCCCCGTTCGTTCTGTTTGGGACCCTGGTAGACTATGAAGACTTCTGGTCTCTGGTTTGTCCCACCCATTTTGTTTTGGGCCCCTGCAGGCTGAGGAAATATCCCAATTTCGTCCTGCCCGCCCATTCCTCAGGCAAACATGACCAGAGTTTAAGATGCCTCCTTCTGCTCCTGTTTGCACCAAGCGATGCTTGAAGGGCCATGGGAATTGCTAATTCCCCTCTTGACCCCAAGACTCCATTTGACTCTTCTCCCTTCCCCCTCATCGCTACAGCCCCTCCTCTTGACTCTTTCCCTTCCCTTCCCTTCCCTCTTCTTCCCCAGGAGGTCCTTCCACCCACTCAAGTCTTTCCTGTCCTGTCAGTGCGCACATTGGATCCCGTCAGACCCTCTGACCACCCAACCCAGAACTCCCTTGTCCTCTCCTGGAGGTGGCTGGTATAGAGGGTATTGTGCGAGTCCATGTCCTATTTTTCACTTCAGGACCTTTCCCAGATCGAAAGGAGTCTGGGATCTTTTTCTGCTGATTCTTCTACCTGTCTCAGGTTAATGACCCACAGGTGCAGCAGCAGTTCCACCAAATGAGCCCAATTGGAAGTCATAGCAGGCATGCAGACAGTTTCCAATAAAGTAGTTAACTTTGATAAAATACCCAGGCCAGATGAGAATTCAGCCCTATTTCTTAACTGTCTTACACAGGCCCTTACCAAATATACCGAATTGAACTATGAATCTCCCTCTGGGGCTACAGTGTTTGCAACCTATTTTATTTCTCAATCAGCTCCTGATATTAGAAAAAAAGCTCAAGCTGAGGAGGGCCCTCAGACCCCTATCTGAGATCTGGTAAAAATGGCCTTTAAAGTTTACGATGCTCGAAAAGAATTGGCTGAACTGACCAGTCAGGCTTGTTTATGGAAGAAGGTAACACTCAAAACCCAAGCCTTGGTAGCTGCCCTGCGGCCAGTGGCTACAGTGAGAACTTTAAAGAGGGACCAGCAATCCTTTGCACCAGATGGACAAGAAGGTCACTGGACCCATCAGTGCCTAAATCCACAGTCCGTTTTGAAGCCGTGTCCCACCGGCGAACATGCAGGGCTCTGGAAGAGTGACTGCCTTATGGCTGACCTGGCCCCAGGGCCTCTATGCAGGAGGTATGACCAGCCAGGCAGTCCCTTCCCTTGAGCTGTTGGGATTTGCAGAAGACAGAGGGAGTCCGGACTTGAGGACCCTCATCACCCTGGCTGAGCCCAGGTAAAGCGCCAGTACGGGTAAGTCCATAAATTTTCTTGTGGACACAGGGGCTACCTATACTGTTTTGCCGGCCCATCTAGGCCTTTGTTTCCTTCCCAGATTTCAGTTATGGGAATTGATGTGAAACCCTCCTTCCCAAACAGAACAGCTAAGGTGGCCTGTACCCTGGAGGGACACCATTTTATACATACTTTCCTGATCATTCCCTCCTATCCAGTTCCCCTCCTAGGCAGAGATGTTCTCCAACTTCTAGGGGCCACCCTACAACTCCTTCCCAGGAATACTACTACTCATCTTCTCCTACCTCTTGCTTACACTCTCTAGCACCCTCACATCACCTACTTCACCGCTGCCACCAGACCAGGTTGACCCTCAAGACTGAGATACCTCCAAGCTGATCATAGCCTCTCACCACAAGCCAGTCCTTATCCAACTGAAACCTCAAACTAAATTTCCTTCAATCCCCCATTTTCCTATCTCCTATACCCACAGGGAAGGACTTAAACACATCGTAAATTGATGTCTTATTCAGGGACTTCTTATCCCTACTAATTCCCCCTGTAACACCCCCATATTGCCGGTATGCAAGCCCTCAGGGGTTTACTGTTTGGTTCAGGATCTCCGTTTATTTAACGAGGCAGTTATTCCAATCCATTCAGTGGTTCCTAACCCTTAACACTCACTTCACAGTTCTCCTCTCCATCCTGATTCCTACTACCTCTTTGTGTTCACATGGGAGGATCATACGTCCTCTAGGTCTCAACAGCTGACATGACAGTTTTACCTCAAGGTTTCCAGAACAGCCCCCAGCTCTTTGGGCAAGCCCTGGCTGGGAATTTGGCTACCTGTGACTTGGGAGATAGTATTCTCCTACAATATGTGGATGACATTCTTCTATGTAACTCATCCCTCAAAACATCCCAAGCTCACACTGCTCAGCTCCTTAACTTCTTGGGATCTCGGATCTGTCTCCCTAGCCAAAGTCGAGCTTACTACCTCCTCAGTTACTTATTTGGCAATACTCCTTAATATTACCTTTAAAAGCCCCACAACAGACAGAATCCAAACCCTCTGTGATCTACAGCTGCCAGAAATAGCAGATTATATCCTCTCCTTCCTGGGTTTGGCTAGCTTTTTAGAATATTGGGTCCCAAACTTTGCATTTCTCGCCAGACCTCTATATCAGGTAGCAAAGGAGACCCCTCATGGGCCCTTACCTCCCCCAATATGGTAGCCAACTCCTTTTACAAGCTCAGAGATGCTCTCATGTCTCCCCTCACCCCCACCCCAACCCTAACCATCCTTTCCACCTCCTCATGGATGAAAGGCAGGGTGTTGATGCTGGCCTCCTTGACCATCCTATAGACTGGTTGCATATCTTTCCAAGCAACTCAATTCTGTAGTCTGTGGATGGCTACCATTCTTACACTATGCCCAACCCATCTCATCATAATAGAATTTTCCAGTCCAAAATGCTTATGTTGCCAAGGTCAAGAAATTGCTCTACCTAGGTGAATGTGTGTGTTGACTAGAAGGTAAAGTTAACTGCTAGACTCTTCAGTTTACCATTAAAATACTTACAAATGGAAGGTATTAATTTAATCTGCACTTCAAAGTAGGTTAGTTAACAAATTAGGTAACTTAATGAAGAATATGCACTGTGGATATGGTTAGTTAAAACATAGAAGCTTCTAAGCAGAGATTCAGGTAGTCGGAGGACTTCATTGTCATTATTGTAGTTCATGTAAGTTGCTTTTTGATTCATACAATGGACATCAAACACTGTTTGACCATTGACTACTTGAGGCTGATCAGGCTGGATATTCATATGGGCATCATTGGAGCTTGGTCATAAAAAGGCTCTGCGATCTAGTGAGTTCAACAGACCACATGCTTTGGAAAGACATCCTGGGTTTAGTACTCTAAACCTGTCCTGCGTTTAGTTCTTGAGCAGAATATGTTGTGACCAGATGCTGAATAGAAGTCTAGTGGAATCCTGCTTTTGGAATACTGTACAATTTGTTCCAGGTGAATTTTCAATGCAGACCACTTTGCCAGTGTGTTCAGGCTACTATAGTACTGTGAATTAATTGGGTGGCTTGTAAGCAACAGAAACTTCTCATGGTTCTGGAGGCTAACAAGTCCAAGATGAAGGTGCTGATATTCAGGATCTGGGGTCCCACTTTTTCTCAGATACTGTTATGTTAGTGTGTAATCATGATGTAGAATGGGCAAGGCAGATCTCTGGGACCATTTCTATAAGGACACTAAGTCATTCATGATGCCTGCTTTCCTCCCCCAAAACCCCAATTCCTAATGCCATTAGCTTAGAGGTCAGGATTTCAACATATGAATTTGGGGGAAGACACAAAAATTTAGGCCGTAGCAGTCACTGTTGGAGCACCTGAATGGCTAGAGAGATGAGCCTTCATTGAGTGGAGGGAACGGGTGGTATGAGTTTCGCTGGCATAGACGGCAGTTATCTTCGAGCCTTGATGTCATGTTGATGTAACAAATCTTGAGTCTGTGGGAAAGGAGAACTTAGGTTTTCTCTTGCCCTAACCATGGGTGTTACCAAAAAGAAACCCAATAATTATGAATTCATAATGGGCTCAGATTTCTTGAGTGGAATAAAATTAGGGAAAATCTTGAAAGCAAAGCATAAGAATGTGTAGAAGCCAAGAACTTGATATGATGGGAAGTTGGGAGCAAAGAGCAAATATTTGATTACTAATGCTTAAGATGAAGAACAGGGAATATTTGTTCAGAAAACTAGTGAGAGAGCTGTTAATGTAATGAAGTGTGATATAATGAGATTTATTGGAGTCTGAACTTGAAGGGACAAAGTAGAGAGGCATGTTGAAGGAATGACAATAATAGCTAACATTTATAGTTCTTTATTTTTTAATTATGTACTAAATCCTTTATTATTTTACTTAAACCTGAGATCACTATTATTTATTATTAAATACTGTTATTGCTCTATTTTGTAGACAAGAAAAGTCAAGCACCAGGGATTTAAGTGGCTTTCATGGGGTCACAGTATTAGCAAGTGGTGGGTTGGAGCACCTGAGACGGATGAGTACAGGTAACCCCTTTGAGCCTGGTGTGATGGTGACTTACAAAATAGGAACGTTGGAAATAGTTGTTGTATGGAAGGGAGAAGGGTGCATGTGCATCTGCCAGATTGGAGATGACAGATGGAAAAATTGAGGAGTTGTTGGCTTCAGAAGCATCTGTCCAGACAGTCTGTCAAAGCTGAGCCAGAACAGAGCCAAAACTCATCATTCCATTAAGTTAAACTGTTCTTTTTTTACTTTTTTTGGATTTCTTCATTCATTTGTCTTTCTTTTTTCAGTATTTTTTTAAAGAGGGCCATGAGAAAGAGAATCAATTTTTTTTATTTGGCCTTTGTTTCTTGGACCCTTACTTAGTTGTGTTGTATGTGGTGCTGGGATTTGAACCCGTGTCCTCATGCATGAGCACATGAACCACTGAGCCACTGCTCCAGCCCCAGCAGATTTATTTTCTAAATCCTAAGTAATTCTAGCTTGTAACAGATGATGCTGCATGGACATTGTAGGAGTTGAGCCATTGAAAGACTGGCATCGAGAGAGACTGGCATCGAGAGAATCTGGTATCAAAGAAGTGAGCTGGAGGGAAAACAGGTTAACCATATATAAATGAATGAAACTAGACCCTTATCTCTCAACCTGCATAAAAATCAACTAAAAATGGATCAAGGACCTAGGAATTAGATCAGAAATTATGCAACTCCTAGAAGAAAATGTAGATCAACACTCTAGCTTATAGGTATGGGCAATGATTTTCTCAATTGGACCCCTAAAGTTCACGATATAATGCTAAGAGTTGATAAATGGGATAGCATCAAATTAAAGCTTCTGCACAGCAAAGGAAACAGCTAAGTACAGCAAGAGAACCTACAGAATGGGAGAAAATCTTTGTTAGTTATACTTCTGACAAGATTAATATCTAGAATACATGAATAACTCAAAATTTAATCCTTCAAAAATAAGCTAATTAATAAGTGGAAAAATAAATTGGATAGGTATTTCTTCAAAGAAGAAATAGAAATGGCCAATAAATTAAAAATACTTCAACATTGAAGCAATTAGGGAAATATGTCAGAACTACACTGAGATTTCATCTCACATCATCACAACAGCAGCCACCAAGAATACAAACAATAAATGTTGGAGAGGATGTGGAGGAAAGGACTATTTAACTGTGTTAGTGGGATTGTAAATTAGTACAATCAGTATGGAAATCAGTATGAAGGTTCCTTACAAGACCAGGAATGGTACCACTACATGACCCAGCTATATCCCTCTTTGGTGTTTATCCTGAAGAATTAGCATACTACAGAGATACATGCATACCCATGTTAATAGAAGCACTATTCACAACAGCCCAACTCTGAAACAGCCTAGGTGTCCCTCAACTGATGAATGGATAAAGAAAATGTGATACATAAACACACAGCGGAGTTTTATTCAGCCATAAAAAAATTATGTGTACTTAGCAGGAAAATGGACTGAACTGGAGACCATTAGGTTAAGTACAATAAGCCAAAATAAGGTCCAGGGTAATGTGTTTTCTCTCACATGTAGAAACTAGAGAGGAAAAAGAAAAAGGTGGAGGAATTCCATGAGGGATTCCATGAAAATCAAAGGGAAAGCAGTGGAGTCGAGAGAGGAAAGGGACCAGGGGAAGAGAGGAGGGTGGGGAAAGGGGAACTACTGGGGAGGATATGAGCCAAATTATATCATATTGTGTGCATGTGTGAATATGTAAACAAT
The DNA here is from genome assembly GCA_004027875.1 of Aplodontia rufa. Taxonomy (NCBI): domain Eukaryota; kingdom Metazoa; phylum Chordata; class Mammalia; order Rodentia; family Aplodontiidae; genus Aplodontia; species Aplodontia rufa. Next base: position 43,472 of record PVKS010016007.1, read on the forward strand.
AACTGTTATGTACAGTTATTACTGCATATGATTACATGTCACTACATGATACTACATACTGCACGGACAACTCAAAATTTAAAGTGATTCTAGAGGGCAAACAAGTAATCGGCAGGCCAGTGTCTGGCCTCTTAATAAAAATTATTTGACATTTATTAAAAATATGGAAAGAAAAGTAAGGAAAACCTTTTGGGCACAATTCTTAAACATACATCTCTGATAATCATGCTAAGATGCATCCTTTAGGGCTGGAGCGGTGGCTCTGTGGTTAACGGCACTTGCCTAGCATGTGCGAGTATTCGAGTTCAAACCCCATCACCACATACACAAAGAAATGTCCGAGGAATGGTCACATGAAAAACAAAAAAATTACTTGTTTCTTTCTCTCTGTCCCCTCTTTCTTTAAAAAAAAAAATGCAACTTTTACTCAAACCAGGGCATAGACTTCTGATATTTCCAGACAATTTGAGTTAACCCGAACTACTAACTCCTAGGTTTCAGCCTTGATGGTTTTTATTCCTTGATGTTCTCGTTTGTCCCATTACAGAATGAGGTAGGGTTTTTCCTGACAATTTTGTGAATGACTCCTGCAGTTCCTCACAGGGGCTTAAAAATATCTAAAACACAATCTGTCAATCCCTTTTAAAGTCACAGTGGGCAACTGTGGTAAATGCCCTTCTCCCTGCTTCTATCCTAATGACCAACAATGAAAACTGGTAGAAAGTCTCAGAGGGTCCTTCCCGTTGTGTCTTGGAGGTTTGGCTGGATATTTTTACAAAGAGACATTTTCCTTTATTGCTCTCATTATTGCTCCCCTGTTGCTACTTAATTCTTTAGCAACCTTCACTTCAAAAGACTTGATTCCTGCAATAACTTATTCAAAGCTAATTTTCCATTCTGGAGTCGAAACTTAGAACTAGAAATTTTTATTTTTAGTGTTTAAACTAAGGTCTGTCATATCATAGGAACTGAAAATCAAAAAAATTTCAGTCTCTTTGTGGTTTTAATTTCTCAGCATCATAACAAACCAAAACAGTTTACTTATAAAAACTAATACTTGTCACAATGGCTTTGACAAATAGTGTCCTTATCAAGATGCAAATGAACACCTCACTTTACTGTGCTCTCTAAAGTTACTGTGTCATTACCTCTGCCCAATCCCAAGCAGTTCTCTGGATTCGCAGGACTACCTTAAAGTGTAAATGCCCTTCCTTATTTTCTTCCTTTGGAGATTCTAAGACTTTGTGAAGGTGGAAGTCTTATTTGCTATAGTAAGTTTAAGAAACTTCTCTTTTCTTGATCAATAGTTGTTTCTTATTGACTGTGTGGGGATTTTTTTTTT
>PVKS010016008.1:0-44805 GCA_004027875.1 Aplodontia rufa
AAAAAAAAAAAAAAAAAAAAAAAGCCATAAGGCAGTTTCCTTGGGACGTGCTATGGTTAAATAAAACTATTGCTTCTATTAAACTTTTTTTAAGAGAGAGAGGGATAGTGTGTGAGAGAGAAAGAATCAATTTTATTTAGTTTTTCATGTGGCTTTCGTTGCTTTGACATGTCACTGTGTATGCGGTGCTGGGATTCAAACCTGCATCCTTGTGCATGCCAGGCAAGTGCCATAACTTTTTAATGAATAATTAGATCGTAACCTGGATTAGATCATTCCCACTGGATTTCACTTATGTAATGTCAGTAATCATGTTTGTCTTCTTTGTTGTTAGATTCTCATTCCAAGTATGGTGCTTGATCCATAGTAGATTGTCTTAGTCCATTTTAGCTGCTATAACAGAATACCACAGACTAGGTGGATTATAAACCACAGAAGTCCCTCCCCCTTACAGTTATGAAGACTAGAAAATCTAAGATCAAGATACTGGGAGATTCAGCATTTGGTAATTCACTTCTTGGTTCATAGGTGACAGTTTTCTCACTATTGTCACATGGTGGAAAGGGCAAGAGAATTCTCTGGGGTCTCTTTAATAAGAGAATTACTGGGCTGGAGTGGGGGCTACACAGTTATAGCACTTTCCTGGCATGTGCAAGTACGCAAGTTCTAACCCCAGCACCATGTACACAATGAAATCTCGGATCAACGAAGGCCACATGAAAAACTAAATAAAAATTGATTCTCTCTTTCTCTCTCTCTTCCTGTTCCTCTTTTTAAAAAAAAAAAAAAGAAAAAGAAAAGAAAGAAAAGAAGAACAAAGAACATTACTATGGATTAGATCAGAAGTGTTCCCCCAAACACTCATGTGTTGAAGGCTTGTTCTCCAGTGCAACAATGTTTAGAGTTGGGGATTTGGGGAAGTGATTGAATCATGAGGTCTCAGACCTCATCAATGGATTAAGCCACTCAGGGGTTCAAATTTGATGCCATTATTGGGAGGCGGTAGAAACTGTAGGTAGTAGGGACTAGAGGAAGGAAGCAGATCACTGGGGCAGGCCCCTTCCTTGCTTTCTCTTTCTCTATCTCTCTCTGCTTCCTGGCTGTCATGAGCATCTTTGCTCTGCCATGCATATCCACCTCAATGTCCTGCCTTACCACAGAGGCCTGGGTCAACAGCTAGGGACCATGAACTGAAACTGTGAGACAAAATAAACCTTTTCTCTTTTAAGGTTTTTTTTTTTCCTTTTGGTACCAAGAATTGAACCCAAGGGCACTTAATCACTGAGCCACATCCCCAGCACTTTGTATTTTTAATTTTGAGACCAGGTCTCGCCAAGCTGCTCAGAGCCTTGCTGAGTTGCTTAGGGCCTCACTAAGTTGCTGATGCTGGCTTCGAACTTGCAATCCTCTTGCCTACCTTTTTTTTTTCTTTTCAGGTATTTTGTCTTAGCAATGAAAAGCTGACTAACACACGTATTGATCCCATTCACGAGGGCTCCACTCTCATGACCTAATCACCTCCCAAAAGCCCTCCCTCCAAAAACTATCACATTGGAGATTCAACATATGAATTTGGAAGTGGGGTGGAGGCCTTCAGTCTAGAGCATAGATGTTCAGTAAGATTCATTGAATGAATAAATGAAAATAATATCTGTGCCAGAGGTGTGGGTTAGAGTTAGGGATGGCTCATGATCAATTATCCACATATATATGTATTTTTCAGGCCATGTCGTCTGAATTAAAATGTCCCAAATCAAAGTAAGTCAGGAAGTGTGTGTAGTCCATTTCTGTTTTTCAATATCCACACTAAACTCCTGGTCATAGGCATGAAGCCATCTGAAAAATGAAGTGAGGAGCTTTCTTTTCCCCTAGACTTGCAGCTTGCAATGAGGATAAACTTTCTTTTTCTCTTTTCCTTGATTCCTCAATCAAACAGCATTTATACTAGGCTAGACAGACAATCCTTCCTAGAGAGAGTGTGTACAGCATCCTGCTTTTTTCCCAAAGGGAAAATTTGGGTTGAAAGTGTGTATTAGGCTTGGCCTTTAAGCAATTAATATTTTGACCAAGAAATACATAAGAACATTACAAGTAGATTTTGTCATAATCCTACATCTCCCACGTGCATAATCTCCAGGAAAGTCCAATCTCCAGCAGAAGCCCATCTGCTATATTTCTGGTACAATCCTCCTCTGTTTATATTTGCTCGTTTCCTTCACAGAGTGCCAGGAGAGAAAAAGTGATATGTAAAAATTTCATCTGCTAGTATTTATGCAAACACTTTTCTCTCCAAGTGTGGGTTGAGCAATGTGAAGAAAGCAGACACAAATGCCTCCAGCAAACCACATAATTTTAATGAAGAAAAGGAAAATATGCATCTAGGACTTCTGAAGTTGTCAGTGGAGGGGCAGGAACCATCCGTGACACTGGACAAGGGGGAAGTTCACAGCCTGAAGCTCCAGCTTAGGAGGCTTATTTGAATAAGTCAATGAATCCTTTTACTGTGAGTTTCGACTATGTGCCATCCAGCACATATAAAAGCTTAAGATAAAAGCTTAAGATTCCTGGTTGAAAAGATAACAGAAAATAATTATGCCAGCACGTTACTGATGTTAGGAGAAAGGAGAAGAAACATTGGCTGAACATCAGTTAGATGCCACTCTTCACTAAATGTTTCACATCCATTATTTCATTTCATTCTCACACCTATCCTATCATGTAATTATCCTAATTTTTCAGATGAAGGTTCATAACAGCCTTATAACTTGCTCAAGATTTCATAACTTGGGTTATTTTTAAAATTCATGCTCTTTCTCCTGCATTATATGTAAGAAATTTTTAAGGTTTACAATCTGATTGTAAACACACACACACATAAATATACTTGGAATCTAAGTAGCTAGCTTTCATTGAGTGCTTACTTTGAGACAGGCGAAAGTGTAATTATCATATATGTTAACAGATTTAAATCCTGTAACTACACTATGAGGCAGATGTTGCTATTACTTCATTTTAAGGAAGAGGAAACCGAATTTACATACAAGTAAACTTGTCTAAATCTCAAGAAGTAGCAGAGCTATATCTGGATCAAGAGCCCATGTCTTTAAGCACCAACCAGTCTTCTCTTGTTTGAGGAACATTTTGAAGCACATTTTATTACACATACCACCATCAATCATACCAAGCCTATCTTGATATAATGAGGACATTATTCAGAAAAAGCAATGTTTTCAATTCTTCCCTAAATTCCTCTTCTTCTAGCCCACATCCCAGAAGCCACACGTGGAACTTTAACACCTGAGTAGATAGATCCAGGACTGTTACTGAAAACAAACTAGATATTCTACACCCCTTTCAAGTTCAAGAGACAAGTCTAGTGGGGTGTAGTAGCACATACCTATAATCCTAGCTACCTGAGAGGATTAGGCAGGAGGACTGCAAATTTGATGCTAGCCCAGACACTTAGCAAGGTCCTGTCTTAAAAAATAAAAAGGGCTGGGGATGTAATTCAGTAGTATGCTTGACTGGCATGTGTGAAACCCTAGGTTTAATCCCCAGTATGCCGAACACACACACACACTCCAAAACACCAAGTCTGTGGTTTTAGAATTCCCCCTTAGTGCCAAGACATCATTCCCCTGCCTATGATAGAGGCCAGCAAGACTACTCTTCTTGCTGCTAGAAGGGGATATAGGAGATAGACCCATGCCAGGCAGGGTGACTCTTTGTCCCTTCCTGGCCTTCACCCTCCAGGTTTCTGTCCACAGAATGAAAAAAAAATTAAAAAAAAAATCAAGGGTGGGAGAACTCTTGCCCTGTTCCCCTTGAAATGGGAAGACTACTGTGTCTGTGGCCCCCACACCACCATGTTTAGGAGGACAAAGCCTGGGGGAGGCAAAGGACCTGGTCTCAAAACACTGGGTACCATTTAGGGAAAGGCAAGCAGAAGAATCAAGGAATCTGAAAGACTTCACCTTCACTCTCCCAAAGACATAGAGCTAGGTCTATAGAAACTGCTTAAATAGTTAAATCAGACTACAGAGCTAAAATTAGTTTTTCTCTCTTACTACTTAGCAGGTGAGGGGTCACTGGGGACATCATAGTGATAAAGAGAAAAAAGAAACGACATTTTTTTTTTTTTACACATCTGAGTGGAATGAGTAATTCTGCAACTCCTGTTCACACACAAAGTGTGGGCAGATGTGAGTTCCAACCGTCAAAAAAAAAAAAAAAAAAAAAAAAAAAGAGCCTGCTACTATCTTGTACACTCCCTCTCCAAAACCTTTCTGTTAGAGCCCAGTCTTTCCCCAGTGAGGTCCACATACTTACTTTAGACACTTTAAGTACACATCCATCAACCTCAACCACAGTGCCCAGGGCAGGTTAGTGCCTGCCTCTCTCTGGTGAGGCTTTTAATGAGTTTCTCTGGGATCTTCTTTGTCCAGGAGATGGAATGTCATCAATCTGTGAGTGTCCAGGACAATGACTGCCCCAGAGGGCAGCAATCCACCACTGAGACAGGAGATCCCAGTCTACAGTCACCCCTCACTCCCAACGTGAGAGGAAGATGCTTAAGACCAGCTGAGAAGAAAAGAGAGGAACAAATCTATGTGATGAGGGACTATGGAGGTAGTCACTAGACTTATCTTGCATTGTTAACACGTTTGGAGATAACAGACTTAATGTTCAGTTTGCAAAAGATTGCTATTACTCTAGAATTGGAGAACGAGAAAAGAAGATGTTTTTTCTGTTTCTAAAAACCATGCTGCCTAAGGAGGATCCCAAGTTCTTGGCCACCCTCAGTAACTAAGCAAGACCCTAAGTAACTTAGCAAGACACTGTCTCAAAATTTTTTTAAAAAAAAGAAAGAAGAGGGGGGCTTGGGATGTGGCTCAGCAGTTAAGCGCACCGGGGTTCAATCCCTAGTACCAAAACAAACAAACAAAAAATCCCAAAACAAAAAGCACGGAGTCTATGTAAAACCTTCCCTGACAGCAGGTAGCAGAAATGGTAGTTGATAGATGCCCAGTTTGGTAAATTCAAATCCCAGTTTTGCCACTTCTTACTTATGTAACTGAAGGCAAATTTCTTAACCTCTCCGCACCTTTCATCTGTAAAATGGGAAAAATAATAATTTTTTACAATCCCTGTTACCTGGATGTCTGAGACAGGAGGATCATGAGTTTGAGGACCAGCTAGGCAACATACTGAGACCTTGTCTCAAAAAAAAATAAACAATAAAATGATGATGATGATGATGATGATATCTTCCTCATGGGATTGTTGAATAACTAAACAACACATATATAGCCTAAATAACAGTGCCTAGGGCTGGAGTGGTGGCTCAGAGGTTGGAGCTCTTGCCTGGCATATGCAATGACCCAGGTTCAAACCCTAGCACCACATACACTAAGTGTTGCAGAAACAAAGGCCAGATGAAAAAATAAATAAAATTGATTCTCTCTTTCTCTCTCTGCTTTTGCACTCTCTCTATTTCTCTCTGTTTCAAAATAAAAGAACAATACCTAGCACAAAATAAGCTGATAATAAATTTCGCTATTTTTTAATGAGAAGGATAAAAGTAGTATACTTTTCAAGATCTCTCAAGTTGAAGGCATCCCTATATTTATCGACAAGTAATTAAAGGTAAGAGCTAAGTAAATTTTCAGAAAACAAGTCATAAGGTATCTCCCTCTACAGATCCATCACCTTTTTCCAGGACCCACACCCCACATCCTGCACAGAAATATGTTCTTCATTAATCAGATCTTTCAGCTAACTAGGGCTTTGAAACGACCATTTGTCGTTCTGACATGTCATTAGGATGTTCTGATAAACATAGTGAATAAGGAGACAGTACCCAACTGCTGTTCTTTTCCTCCTGTAGGCTGAGTTCTGGGTCAAGTCAGTCTTCAGAATGGCACTTCAGCCAGAGAACAGGAAAGAAAGTAGACTGTGGAGACAGGAAGCCTTGGGTGTTAAATTTTGCTTTCATAGCTTCCTAATCACACAAGCCTAATAGAGTTACCTTTAAAAATGAGGATACATGAGGCTGGAGCAGTGGCTTGGGGATTACGGGCTTGCCCGGCATGCGCAAGGACTCAAGTTCAAACCCCAGCACCACGTACACAACGAAGTATCGACCAACGAAAGGCACATGAAAAACTAAATAAAATTGATTCTCTCTTTCTCTCTCACTGTCCCTCTCTCTTAAAAAAAATGAGGATATATACAAGGTAGGATCTTGTTTTGGAGGATTAAATGTGATTATTTATATAAAGTGCAATTATTTAAGTAAAGTGAGTTAGCACTCAGTAAATGTCAGTTCCCTCTTCCTCTTCCACCCTTTCCGGCTCAGACAGCTGGACTAAGCTTGGGGTAGGGGATAACCATCAAATGCTGTATCCATTTATGTTTTCTCCTACTTTTCGAAGGCGAGATCATAAAAAAATAAAAAAGATGGGAAGAAACAAGCAGTTTACAGTCCAACCTTTTCTACCTAGTTAACATCATTGTTCTCATACTTTAAAAAATGATTAAGGGGCTGGAGCGGTGGCTCGGTGGTTACGGCGCTTGCCCGGCATGTGCAAGTACACGGGTTCAAACCCCAGCACCCACGTACACAACTAAGTGTCAGAGCAACAAAAGTCATGTGAAAAACTCAATAAATATTGATTCTCTCTCTCTCTCTCTCTCTCACTGTCCTTCTCTCTTTAAAAAAAAATGATCAAAGTCCAACTGGGTCTGAATTAATTACCTGTTCTACTAACCAAGAATGAGGGTTTTCTTTATCTATACTGAGGATGGAAATGAATAAAGACTCAAGAAAATTGACCACAAAAGGGCCTCTTTGCAAAGTGGGAGGGGTATATCCAACACTCCAGGGGACAGGACAGTGAGGTACAGGGTCAGGTTTGGCCAAGACACTATACATGCTTATCAAGGGAGGAGGCAGCGTGAGGCCTGCCTGGTCCCTATGGCAGTTACAAGGACAAAACTGTGTCTCCAGGAAAGTCCCCCTCATTAGGTTAATTCACAGTCCAGAGTCGTCCTCCTTCCCCTCTTAGGGTTCCACTCAAACACCAACCTTCATGTACGCTGAGGCCTTGCCCCGCTGCCCCACCCTCCCCATTCTCTTCAGCAGCCAGAAAGCTTTCCTGAGACAAGCAGAGGCTGAGGCTGAAGATGTGGGGCCCCTTGCCTGGGAGTCTTAGCTGCTGACACACACAAGTGCTGACACTGGAAAGTACCGCTGCTTAATCAAAAACCACTTCCCAGAGATGACAGCAGTGCTCACAGCTTGGTTCCTGGAACACCAGATTTGGTTCAGAACCTTGAAGTCGATGCCTCACATCTGTCCTTCCATGCCTCAGTTTCCCAGCATTTGGGAAGGGAAATGACAACAAAGGGAAATTGCTATGTACTGTCCAATCTGTCATCACTGTAAGTTTGACTGACTTGACCAACCCCACAATGCTTTGAAAATTAATTAGTATTTACCATGTATTCCGAGATGAAAGGTCACCAAATTAGGCACAGTTGAGGCAATTGGTAGGGTGTCCCAGGTGCAGTAAATTGTCAACAAGTGTTCTCTTAGCTTGTAACTTGAACTTTCATTTTTGTCTAGGTAGAAAATATTAAGTAACAATTATTTTACTTTTTCCTTTGTAAAATACTTTCTCCTGTCCCCTTCCAATTTGGTGACATGAACCATTACTTCCAGTTGAAATGCTCAGCGTTATGATTAAAAAAAGTCAACTTTTAAAAAAACTTTTCTTTCTACCTTGTCAACTTAGGGGATGCTGTCTTCCTTTTCCTTTTTTTTACTTCCTGTTTTAATAAAACAAGTAAAATCTTCAGGATTATGACATCTTGCTCAATCTGAATCCTGAAAGTTGTCTGCATTTCAGACTCACTGTTTTTTATTTTGTTTTGTTTTTCCTTCTAGTGCCGGGGACTGAACCCAGGCCCTCACATAGGCTAGGCAAGCACTCTATTGCTGAGCTACATCTCCAGTGGTATTTTGAGATACGGCCACACTAAGTTGCCCAAGCCGGCCATGAACTTGCTATCCTACTGCCTTATGCTGGGATAACAGGGGTGCTCACTGAGCCCGGCTTCAGACTCATTTTAGAAACATGGATGTTTGTTTGTTCCTGGGCCACTTATTCTTTGCCTCTCTGCTTAAACTTTGAGAGCACAAAAGGTAAAGTTTGCAAAGATCATTTGAAAGCTGCCATCTCAAACCTCTGATGAAAGAGATGTAAAGGGGGCTGGAGGTTGCTCTGATGAGAAGCACTGTGAATGGGAGGAAGTGGTAAGGGGCCTGGTAGCTGTGGAGGTGACTCCATCAGCAGAGTCAGCATACAGACTGAGAAGACAGAACTTGAGCTTGGTTGGTACTCCACCACCAAGCTGCCCTATCAACCTTGGAAGGGCTGACAGCCAAGTTCCTGAACACTACACATAGTCCCCAAGGCTTTAGTCACCAGCCATGCTTTGAAGTCAGACAACTGTTCCTGGTAAGACGAAAACCTCTGCCTCGCTCTCACCTTCTCAACATCCCCCCTCACCGACGTGCTTCAATCCAAATTCCTCCTGGGAGATCCCTATTGTGCTCAGGTTCTACTGGAAATTAATTCCCAGTGGCAGGATGTCCATAATTCAGCTTACACCCTTACAAAAAAAAAAAAAAGCCATTGTCATCTTCAAAATAAATAAATAAAAATGAGTCTCCTCGCCTGAGGATTTTGGTTTAGATTTCTTTTTTTTTTTTTTTTTTCAGAGAAGGACAGTGAGAGAGAGAGTCAATTTTTACTGAGTTTTTCACATGGCTTTAGTTGCTCTGACACTTAGCTGTGTAAGTGGGTGCTAGGGTTTGAACCCATGTAGTTGTGCATGCCAGGCAAGCACCGTAATCACCGAGCCACGGATCCAGCCCTGTGGTTTGGATTTCTTGACAATGCTATAGTTTCTGTTCACTTCCCATCTTGTATTTTCATTTGCCTTCTCTAGTACCCTTTACCTTCTTTGGGGGCCAACCTATTGACAACCTTCCCACCAAACAGCTGGAGGACAAAGTCCTTTCCTTACAAAGTTATCATGAAAACAGTAACTTAATTAAAACAGTCTTGGGACGCTGCATCTAAAGCAATGGGCAATGTGTTTTGAAGTATCTGAGCCTGTTTACTCTTTGGGGGCACCTGGAATTACTTTGTTTATCTCCATTTCTGGGATTTAGCCACCCCTCTGCCTCTCTGGCTTCGCTACTATATGATTGCTTTGGGGCACTTGAAGGTGGACTTCCAGAAGTTAAGTTAGTAGTTGTAATTCTCCATTGAACTCAGACTGAAGACGGAGATGGTTTCTTGCCAGGCAGTAATCAGAGACCATAGGACTAAAGTAGTTGCCAAGATTCAGGATTTGCCTGAGTGGTCCTGATAGCTAACAGCCAACAGAGGAAGGCCTATCCAATCTATCCTGGAAGCTGTTGGGCACAGTTGGACTATAAGGATTTGTGATTTTTGCAATTTATGTTTTGACAGTCATTTTGGCAGGTTAAAAATCCCCAGTGGCCAATTTACCCTGCAGACTTGCACCTGTCAATGTAAAAATAAACAAACTTGTTTATGTTTACTGGGAAGAAAGTCGAAGCTTTTACAAGAAGGCAAAGACAATGTCTTTGGATCCCCAGGGCCTGAGGATCTCAAAAAATATTTATTGAGTTTCTTTGATTCTAGTCTTGGTATTGTCTGTCCTTAGAAGCAGAATCTGGGGCTGGAGCAGTGGCTCAGCAGTTGGAGCACGAGGACCTGGGTTCAAACCCTAGCACCACATATACAACTAAGTGTTGGAGAAACAAAGGATAGGTGAAAAAATAAAATTGATTCTCTCTCTCTTCACTTGCCCTCTATCTTTAAAAAAAAAGAAAGAAGAAAAGAAAGAAAATGAAGTTGTCTCTTAAGAGGTTTGAATCTAGGGGTGCTTTACCGCTGATCTATATCCCCAGCACTTTTTATTTTATTTAATTTTTTATTTTGAGACAGGGTCTCACTAAGCCACTGATCTTGTGGTCCTCTGTGTCAGCCTCCCAAATCGTTGGGATTATAGGTATGGGCCATTGCACTGGTGAATTTTTCATTCTTCAAAGTGTGGTATGAAGGGTTGAATGTCTTCACTCATCTGTGGAGGCTAGAGCTAGACCCTGGCCATTGAGAAAGGAGGGTCTATTATCATGTTTTAAATCTGGATAAGGTGTGATGTCATACAACCTAAGGCATTTGTAGAGTTGTATTGCGAAGGGGGGAGAGATAAGGGTGGGTAATTGGGGGTCTCTTGGGGGTAAATCTAATTTTCAGAATTTATATATATATATATATAATTTCATTACAAGCTTGTTTGATTGTTCAACAAATAAATTTCTGAATAAAGAAAGAAAAAAAAGTATGGTATGGAAAGGAAGAGCAGTAACCTAAGCTCCTCAAATGTTTAGAATTCATTGATTAGTTCACTGATAATTAAAGAGTTTCTCTCTAGAGATTGGCGGGTGAAGAAGGGAGGTTCAATGTGGTCACCAGAATGGTCAGATGTCCAAACACTGTTCTAGGCCAAAGTCTTGGCATAAGAGAAAATAAAATTGGACTCTAGTTGTCTTGAACGTTTCTGAGGTTAAGTCAGCAGTCTCCTGGGCCACAGCTTCTGCTCACTCAGAAAGCATTTGTTCAGGCAGCGCAGCTGGGGCAGCAGGATCTGATACCAAAGAACCTGCTGGTAAGAAAAAATCAAAGTAATCCCCATTAAGTTCTCATTATCTTGAAAATTAGAAATGCTAATGAGAGATATCCAGAGTGAGCCAAGCAACAGGAAGACACCTCTGACGGATGCTGCCCTTGGTGAGGATGTCAGTGCTGTCTCCATCAGCAAGCTGAGAGCAAGTGCCTCAGAACAGTTTCCCTGGAGGCAGCCGAGATGGAACAGACACTTGAGGACTCAGAAGGCGTGATGAAGAGATCGTGAAGCAGCCCACAATTGAGGCTGGCACTGAAGAGACCCTCAACTTTAAGGGTAATTGTCTTTTTAAAAAAAAAAAAAAGAGAGAGAGAGAGTCAATTTTTATTTAATTTTTCCATGTGGCTTTCATTGCTCCAACACTTCCTTGTGTATGTGGTGCTGGGGTTCGAATTTGCATCCTTGCACATGCCAGGCAAGCACTGTAACCACTGAGCCACCACTCCAGCCCCATACCAGATTCTTTTAAATGTGGTGCTATCTAAAGACAGGTAATATGACCCTTAGAGTTCTCCTATAACTCTACGATTCTACTGCTGGGATCTCGTCATATTTCAGGCTGAAGAACTTTCATGCGAAGATGGCAGCAGGGGAAAGCTTATTTCCCTGGCAATGAGCAACTGTGGAAACGCTCTTCTCACAGATCTGGCAAATGGCTTCTAGTGTTTTCTGTTGAAATACTACATCTTCTCACCCACTCTGCATCACATCTTGGCACTGCACAGCCCAGTGGTACCGCATCATCTTGTGGCATGGAGCCAAGAGTGTGCCCGGCAGCACTTAATGCCTTCTAGGGAGTTAGCAGGGCCTCCCAGGTTCCCTCCATCACGCTCCTGCTGGAGCAAGAGATTATCAGGCGGCAGGTCACAGTGTTATTATTACCCTGATGTGTAACAAATCTTCGTGGTGCAATAAATTAAGGCAAGGCTCTGTTCTCACTTTACAGGCTGCCAATAGTTTTTTCGTAACAGCTCGAAGATATGGGTTTTCCTTTTTTGGTAGAATAGAGGAAGCTGTGAAATTTGAAGAGAGAACAAAAGGATAGTTGGGTGTAGTTTGCAAGACAGATATTGTACACAAGCCAGCTCATCAGGACATCCCACACCTAACATTTTTGTACGTAATGGTATTAGAAGACTGTGAAGCCTTACAAAATATCCACAAAATTTCATTTAAATTCATTTTCACATCAGTGTCTCATGACTGCTGCATTCTGCTGAGCTGACCTCCTGCACCAGACTTTCAGGCTTTCTTTCAGTGATAAACCTGAGCTGATTGTAAGATCACAAATTGGTTCTGGAATTCATTAAAGTCAGCAAATGAACATTAGTGAGAGACTTGCATAGGCTCAAATTGTGATAATCTATTTTGGCAATTATAACTTCGGGATGAAGAAAGGGATTCTGAGGAATCGTCTAACCCGCAGCAGGATCCTGATCTATTTCAGATGTCTGTCAAGAGATGCATATGCCCTGGCTTTTTTTCCTTCACACCATGCACCCCGGTTGCAGGAGGCAAGGGAAGGATTTAAGACATGCTTCACCTCTGCTCTTTACCACATTCAAAGCTCAAGCAAGGCCTTTAATCAGCCCCTGTCTATTTGACACCTCATTACTTTTATTTATTTTTGTTAAGTGTCCTCCTGTTTGGTAGCAATTTCTATATCTAGTATCTGTTTTAGGATATAGCCCTTACTTAAGAAAATGTTAATCACTCAAGATATCTTAATCCGCTGGTTACAGAGCCTTCCTTCTGTCTTCATTAAGACCCATAGATTGTTTGCTACTAAATGAGAGTGTTGGCACTCATTCAATCCCCTGAACATATCAAGCTATTGAGCACACAGTTGACACTCAATATATAAACACTGATTAATTAATTTTCAAAATAGTATTCCAGTTCATTCTACAACTTCTAGCTCTGCCCCCTCCACCTCCCAGTTCACCATCATCCCTTCACTGTCCTGTAAAAACAGGCATTCTTTATGACCTTCTAGCCCAAACTTACCGAATCCCTTGGTAACATTCACCCTCACTTCTCCTTAGAAAACACATACTCTTTTGCTTAAGTCTCATTTAGTAGCAGCAAAAGCAAACACAGGAAATTTCATGCTCTGAGTTTAAGTATTCTCACAAATTCTTTTTTTCCCTTACTTCCCCTTAATGCATTCTACCTCTAGTTAATCTATAACAAGCCTAATCACTAGAAATGCTGGAAAAACTTAGATCATAATTTGTGAATCTGGTTTGAATTTGGGATTTGCTCTCTCAGCGAAAAATTAAAATTATAAATTTACAGGAAGTGTGCTTTCCGTGTTCTGGACTCAAACTATTTTTTTTTCTGCACAGTTTGGTATCCAGCTTAACAAGTTATCAAAAAGAAAAAGGACCTTTCCAACTCCTTTTCTCAACTTGCCTCCTTTCCTCTACTGCTCCCCACTATTGCCCCAACACACACACACACACACACACACACACACACACACACACGCCTCTGAAGATGGGGAAATGGATGGAGTCCTTCCTTGCATTCCCCTTAGGTTGTATCATTGTTTGGAAGTAATTGGTTCTCATCCAGAAGCAGACGTGGACAGAGTAAGGAGTTTTAGCTCAGCCATATAAAGTAGCACAAACCCCAGGCAGGGATCTTTCTTTTACACTGCTCTGGTATGTAGTTGTCTTTCTGATGACTAAACAGAATCATGTTAACAAGCATTTATTGAGTGCTTACTTTATACCCAGTATTGTATCAGCCCTTATGTTATTTCACTTAACTTGATTCTGTTTAAGATATTAAACAGTAGATATTAATATTCCCAAATTATAATTGAAGATACAAATATTCAGAAGCATCAGGTCACTTGCATTGAGTGGGAGAAACAGATTTCTGGGTTCCAAACCCACTGCACTTTATGTTATACAATTTCTTCTTGTCTGGTGTTTAATTTTGTGCTAATAGAACTCTATATTAAAGAACTGGAATTCTCTGTATAAGTTGGTTATTATTAAACAATCTATAGAGTTCAGAAATCCTATTATAATAAATACCACTGAAACAAAATCCCAGTCAGGGGCTATCATTGACTCCTGATTTTGATCTAGTAAGCACTCAAGGAGTATTTTGTGAGAATTTATCCAAAATTTTCACTGGTACTCTGAAGCTTATGATACCTTAAAAATTGGGTTTAAGGGCTAAGGATATGGCTCATTGGTAGAGTGCTTTTTGCATTATGAAGCCCTGGGTTTTATGCCCAGCACCTCAAAAAAATGGTTCAATTATGTATAATTATAATGCACCAATAAAAAAATGGAAAAAATGGTTTAATTGTTAGGTATCAAGGGAAGGAATAGGAAGCCTGCTGATTCTCTATGGTGTTGGTTGTGTGTCCTTTTATACCACAAATGGTGAGTCTAAAAATCATGTTAGTTCACCTTGTTGTAAACTAAATTAAAAGTACCATGGAAATAGGAAAAAAGAAAAAAGAAAAATTTCCACCTAGATTTTTAAAAAGGCATTTGAAAACACAGCATCATTTTATAAAAAAGGTTATTTGGTTAATAAAAAACCATTAACCTTTCCTGTAAAAGTTGCTAATATTTCATCAACTCTTAATATGTGTCAGTTATTATTCTAACTTTTTATATGTATCATTTAATCTTTTTTTTTTTACAAGAGGGGGAAGGAGAGAGAGAGAGACGGAATTAATTTTATTTATTTTTCCATCCAACTTTTGTTTCTCCTACTCTTAGTCGTGTATGTGGTGCTGGAGTCCAAACCTGGGTCCTCATGTACGTCAGGCAAGCCCTCTAACCGCTGAGCAACCCCTCTAGTACCTGAATCATTTAATCTTAATAACAACCCCATGAGGTAAATGTTGTCCAAATTTTACAGAGAGGGAAACTAAGTCTCAGAAGGGTTGGAAATTTCCCCAAAGTCACACAGCTGATAAGTGATAGGATCAGAATCTGAATTCATAGAGTTTGGATACAGAGTCTACATGTTTAACCACCAATAGGATTGTCAGATAAAATACAAGACATCCAGTTATATTTGAATTTCAGATAAACAAATCCTAAATTTTACATGGAACACATTTATACTAAAATGTTTGTTTTTAATTCAATTTAACCAGGAATCCTATATTTTTATTGTTAAATATAACAACCCTAACCATACTCTTCTGCCTTTTACAAATTCATATTGGGGTTCTTCAATTTGCAGTTTATATATGTTTAAGTTTTATTATGGAACAATGTTAATTCACATCCACAGAGTGGTGCAAACCCTCTTGGATTCCTTTTCCCTCCATTCATTGAAGGCTGGGTTGGTCTAGTGACAGTCTTGTCCCTGATAGTGCAGCTTAGTGCAAGTTTTCCCCTCCAGATAAGAAAGGACTGTTTATTTTTGACATTCTGGCTCCTGCCTACCCTGGGCTCTCTCTTCAGTGGCCAGCTCTGTTCTGCCTGCCTGGTGCTCATCATTATCAAACCTCCTTGGTACAGGAATCCTTGACTCTTTCTAGGAGTTGCAAAACTGCATGGATGAGTAGCTGCTTCCTTCCAAAAGACAAGGCTCACAGAAGGAAATAGAAAAGAATGAGCAAGCCAGAGCTTAGCATATAAAGACATTTGTATAAAAAATATAAATAGGTAACATATATGCCACCAAGAAAACTGTGTGTGTGTGTGTGTGCGTGTGCACATGTGTATGCTTTGCTGGGAATTAAATCTAGGGTCTTGCACATGCTAAGCATGTGCTCTACCACTGAGTTCTACCCCCATGTTATAGCTTTCCTGCAATGCATACCGTGCACCTGCCTGGCTACCTTCTTTCACCAACCAGAATCCACCTAGACCACCTAGGTGGATTAATGACCACATAGAAACTTACTGTCCCTCAGATCACATCATCCAAAAGAAAATATAGTTGGGTGCAATGGCACATGACCGTAATCGCAGCTACTCAGGAAGCTGAGACAGGAGTTTCACAAGTTCAAGAACAGCCTGGGCAACTAGCGAGACCCTATTTCAAATATAAAAAAATAAAAATAAAAGGAACTGGATGTAGCTCAGTGGTAGAGTGCCCATGGATTCAATCTCCAGTACTACAATAAACAAAAACAAATACAAGGGACTTTGGAATTAGCTATGTATTGACTTTTAATAATGCGTATAACTGAAAGTGACTGTTTATTTACAAGGTTGGATATTTATAGAATTACCTGTTGTGAAAGTTTTTTTAAACTTTACAAATATCATGAATTTTCATAATCTCAGAATAAAATAATAATGATAATATTTATTACAAGATAACATTTCATCATTATGTTCCAGTTTCTATGAAGAACACTTTACAAGCATTATCTTAGGAAGTTTTTACAAAAGCCCTATAAAATTTTGTACCTTTTTTTTAGTACATCTTGCAGATAAGAACACTGAGGTGGCAAGAGGTCAAAGAATTTGCCCCAACAGCTGGTAAGTGGCAGAACCTGCATTTAAACCTATGTTACCTCACTCCAGGGACTACATACATAATTACTGCCCAACAATGTCTCTGCATCATAAGATTAGTGGGTACTTCTGTGGTGAAAAAGCAACTTGTTGAAAAATTTCAAAACTGTTGCTGACTTTCACTTCAAAGGCATAAAGCACCCTTTTGGTGAAAAATCTCCAGGAGGTGGAGCAGGTAGGTGGTAAATAGCCCAAAGAGTGGGACTGAATTAGATGCTGTATGACTAGTACACACAGAATATGCCACATGTGACTCTCCATCATAAATTGGATACCTGAACTGACCTTTCTCCAGGCTCAAAGAGGCCTGGAGAAATCTAGTCCACTGATCACTTGCTTGGATATTACAGCGATGTCAAGTTGCCAAAGGAGACCTAAATGTTGATTCATTTTCTGTACTAATCTCAAGGTTTACTGGTAAAAAACAATTTGTGCATCAGCACCAGTCTGTGGATCACATTATAAGTAGCGATAATATAGATAAGATTGGCTTAGCACATAATTAATTAAAATATCCAAATAATGGATGAGTTAGATGGCTGGCTTATATTCTCTTCTTTATCTCTCTCTCTATACTCATACACATTACTGTACATTTGTTGAGAATGTAGCAATGAGCAAAATAGATCAACTCCATGACTTCATGAAACTTACATTTTGGGGCTGAAGCGGTGGCACTGAGCACTTGCCTATCAAGCACAAGGGCACAGATTCAAACTCCAGTACCACATATACAACTTAATGTTGGAGAAATGAAGTCCAGACAGAAAAAAGTACATTTAAAAAAAAATGATTCTCTCTTTCTCTCTCTCTCTCTCTCTTGCTCCCTCCCTCTCTCTTAAAAAGAAAAAAAGAGAAATTTACATTTTAATTCAACCATTGTTTTGAATATTCAGATACCAGTTTGAGCCCCTACCAATTACTAGCTCTGTGCTTTTTTTGCAATTTATTTAATCTCTAAACAAGTGTTTCCCTCTGCAAAATAAGATTAATAGGGGCTGGAGCAGTAGCTCAGCAGTTGAAGCACTTGCCTGGCATGTATGAGGACCCAGGTTCAAACTCCAGCACCACATACACAAATAAGTGTCAGAGAAACAAAGGCCAGATGAAAAAATGAATAAAATTGATTCTTTCTTTTAAAAAATATAAGGCTAATAATACTTAATTTGATGGTGTTTTTGGTGGATTAAATTTGTGGAATCATTCTGAAAACTGTCAAATGGCATACCAATACTACATCCTGTCTTCACCCTGTGTATTTGAGGGCAGGGATCATAATCTCTTTCCCATCTTTATATCTTCCACAACAAGTACAAGTTTTTGGCAAGTATTAATCCTTAGCTAAGGTTTATTAAATAAATGTCCATAAGGTTCTACATTTATGAGGTACATGTTTGTTTAAAAATGGAATAGAAGGGCTGGAGTGGTGGCTCTGTGGTTGGAGTGTGTGCCTGGCATGTGGGAGGACCTGGGTTCAAACCCCAGCATCACATACATAACTGTGTCAGAGAAACAAAAACCAGATGAAAAAATAATAAAAGTGATTCTCTCCCTCTCTCTCTTAAAACAAAGCAAAAATGGAATGGAATGGAGCTTAGTGACACAATGCTTGCCTGGCATGCTCAGGTCCTCGAGTTTGGTTTCCTGCACTGCAAAAGGTAATTAAAATATTATACCTGCTTTTCAAATTCTTAAATTCTACTGCACCAGTGGGAAAAGAATACCAAGTATTGCAGGGCATAACCTATGTAACTCTACTCCAGTGTTACAGGCTTCTAACAGTTCAAGCTCTAAAAATACATTTTCTAAAGATTTATTAGATGGAAAGCTCTTTTTATTGATCTGTATCACAGTCTGATACAACTCTGCTTCTTAAAGGCCTTTCCCACAAATTGATCCTGGAAGTGGCTATGCTGGTCCTGCCAGTTCTAAGTATACTTACTGTCTAGGATTACAACCTCTAATGGAATTGACAAGGTATCCTAAATTTGGGGAGCAATTGGAAGAAATTCTCAGCCAGTAATAACAAGAAAAGAAATAATTTCATAATAGCAAAGTTTTAGTAAAGCATATGGCTCATTTGGGGACCATTTTGTAAGCTGCAAGACTGACATTGCAAGGGGTACAATTACAACTAAAACACAGTAATCTCAAGAAGTTATATTTAGTAACAGGAATAAAATGAATATATCACATATACCACAAAGCAGCATATAAATGCCATAGGTAAAGTACAAATAGAAACTGTGGGACTTCAGAGAAGGAAGAAGTTAGAAAAGGCTCCAGGTAGGAACTATGATATAGCACAGGCCTTCAAGGATTTCAACAGATTTGGGTTCTGGTAGAGGTGATTGGAAGTATCTTTAGCAGACGGAGTTAATAATTGGTTGGAATTACAGCAAGTAGTTAATTACACACGTAAGGGTATAGTGAAATGTAAGGCTGGAAAAGCAGGATGGAAATATATAACTGAGCAAGTGTCAAATTGAGTAGTTTGTACTTAATTTTATGGGCAACTACTGATAACTTCTAAAATAGGGTGGAGTTGTGACTTGTGCACTGTTTAGGAAGGTGATTCTAGCAAGAACACAGATGGTCTGATGGGAAAGCATCAAAGCAGGAGACTGAACAGAAGTACAGTAAACGTCTAGACTAGGGATAATCAACTTGACCTAGAGTTGTATCTATGGAGCTACAGAGCAAGGAGCAGACGGAAAAGCCATTGAGTAGGGAAAGCCTATACTTGTGCTGAGCAATATAGTAGCCCTTAGCTTATGCTGTATTTAAATCTAAATTTAATTAAAATTAAATAAGATTTACAATTCAGTACCTCAGTTGCATTGGCCACATTTCAAGTGCCACATGTGGACCATGCAGATAAAGAACATCTCTATTGTGGCTAAACTATTGGATAGTGCAGATCACTACACTTTGGGGACTAATTGGGATAGGGATAAGGAAGAAGGATTAAAGGATATACTGAGGCTTTGACAGCTCAGTGATTGAGAAAGAGGGTGCCCTGAGCAGCAAATGGAAAGTCAGGAGGAGGAGGAGCTGAACTTTGGAGGAGAGAGGTTTTTTAGCTTCTGTCAAACACCAAGTGAGATAAAGTGCGGACACAAATGATCTTGTATCCATGGTGTGAGGAAAACAAAATACCCAGTGGGTCTCCCAGCACTGGTAAAGCAGCCTCGGCAGTATTTGCCTGGCTTATCCCCTCCTGCCTTCAGTTTCTCCACAGTCTGCACAGCTCCCTGCAGATTACTAGTTGGCAGTCCAGCTCTTCTGTCTCTCCCAGACCAATGGTTCACATACACCATGATGAGGGACGGACCCCAAAGGCTTTGACATTTTCTTAGCTCCTTGGTGCCAGCCTAAACCCTTTTAATCTCTCACACATACTTTGTACTTCCTCTCCGCAACTGCCTCACTTCCCCATGTTTGATCCTTGGAAAGTCCCCTTGCCCTCACTCATTTGATTGCTTCCTC
The DNA here is from genome assembly GCA_004027875.1 of Aplodontia rufa. Taxonomy (NCBI): domain Eukaryota; kingdom Metazoa; phylum Chordata; class Mammalia; order Rodentia; family Aplodontiidae; genus Aplodontia; species Aplodontia rufa. The sequence continues at coordinate 19,788 of PVKS010016008.1, forward strand.
AGGAACTGTTTCTTCCCGCAGGGACCACCACATTTTACTTGTTTTCTCTTCCCTCCCAACTCAGATTTCAAGATCTTTTACTATAATCATTTCTTTGCATAATACACCCCCTCCCATTGACTTTCATCAACAAAACCCAGACCTGGTCAAATCCAACTCTCCTCTGAACCCCAAGCGACGGAGGGTGTCTGAAGGAGAATCACATAGTCCCACTGTGTGGTCTCATTATATGATCACCAATTCAAGAATCCTTAGCTATATGTCCAAGCTATGCTTCTCTAGTTATTCTTCCACTCTTCAAGGGGATTATTTTTTGTTTTCCTCTGTCTCCTTAAATAGCTAACAGCCCCTCCCTGCTCACAACTTTTTATTGTGCAGAGTAAAGGAAAGCTCATAGACCAGATCTTAACTCATCTATCTCTCTGGTGCAGCCAGCATATACAGCTGTTCGTGCAAGCTAGAAAAAGGTACCACATTATGTGTGTGTGAGTATCCATGCTATGTGTAAGACTGCATAAAAGTATCATTAGGAAGTACTCCTTCTTCTAGGCACACAGCTTGGAGGGTAAAACAAGTGCTAGATTTCAGCTCCCTCCTTTCTCCTCTGCTCTGCAGTGGCTTGAGCATGCCACCACCGAATGTACTGCCTGATCAACCAGCATCTGCACCCATGTACTGTGCCTTCTCTCAGAAAAACAGTCTGTGAATGCATTATCCTTGCTCCCATCCAAGGCCAATTCCTTTACTTCAAGGTCCCTTTGCTTCTCACCTTGCAGTCTTTCTCCAATTGTCTCCTCCTGACTTGTTCATCATCAGGTTTACCTCCCTAAAAGTCATTTCAGCATACCAAAATGAAGAAGCATCTCCCATTTTAAAATACCATCTTCTGATTCCCATAACTCTCGGGCTACTGTCCATTTCTGTTTCCCTTCACAGCAAAAACTCCTCAAGAGCTTTCTCTTCCTCACCTCTCATTCTCTTAATATGCCATAATCAGACTTTCTTATGGCTCCACTGCAAGGGTTCTCATCAAGATCATGGGAAATCTTCATCAGATCAAATTCAGCATTTAAATTCTCAATCCTCAGCTAGAGATGTGGCTCCCTGGGAGAGTACTTGCCTAGCATGCCCAAAACCCTGGGTATGGTTCCCCAGCCTTGCAGAAAGGAAAAAGCATAAAACAAAAATCAGTTCTCATCTTAGTTATTAGTTCTAATAAAACTGATCAACCAGCTTTCCTAAAACAATGCTCTTATTTTCCAACACTGTATCTCTCCTGCTGTCTCCTGAGTAGCTTCTTTTTTCTTTTCTTCTTAACTTCCAAGGGTTAGAATGTCTCTTAGTCCTCTCCTAAGTTGCTTCCCCACCCTAAGTGATTCTATGTAGATCTGGGCCTTAAAAGCATCTCTGTTGATGAATTCCAAATGTATATCTCCAGATTCATACATCTAGTTGTTTATTCAGCATCTCCACTTGGATGTATAACAGGTATCTTAAACATAACATGTTCAAAATAGAACTCTTGCTTTCCCCACCCTAAATTTGCCTCCCCTCAATTCTCCATCTCATTAAATTATACCACCCTTAACCCAGTTATCAGGTCCTGAATCTAAGAATCACCCATGATCATTTTGTTCCCTCACAAACTGTCCAAGTCCAAATTCACTCCAATCAAAAGGTAGGGAAATAAAACTAAAAAAAAAAAAAAGAAAGAAAGAAAGAGAAAAAGCGAGACTACCATTTCTCACCTGGGTACTCTGCTGCTGTCCTAGTTGAAGCTAAAATGAAAAGCCACTTTACTGGTCTCCCAGTAGGCCTTTGTGCCTCCCTATTGTGTATTTCTCTCTTACACACACAATACAAGACTTAAAAATATGAATTAGATGTAGTCATTCCTGGACTCACCCTCCTCCCAGGGCTTCCTGTTGCTCTTATAATGACCCATAGTGTCTCCACAGGATCTGGGCACTTGCCCACCTTTCTGAGCCTAACTATTCCTGTTCCCTGCCAGGCTGACAATGCTCAGCCATACTGGCCTTTAGCTGTTCCTGCAACATGGCAGGGGCATCCAAATCTTTGGGTTTATAGCTGATATCCTTGCAGTCTGGAAAAGCTGTTCCTCTCCTCCGTCCCTGATCTCCTAGTTTCATTCCTTCATATCACGCGTGTATGGGCACAAAGGTTTTTGAGTGGCATTATTTGACCAGCTTATAAAATCACTGCATCCCCTGCTTTATTTTTCTCACACCACTTATCACTACCTGCAGTTTTTGTCACTTATTTCCCCTCTCCCACTCCTCAGTATGCAAACTCCACGAGGGCCTTATTTATGCTTTATCCTCTTTGCCTACAACAGTGCTCAATTAGTACTTATGGAAAGGTTATGTTCCCTCCAAATTTTTTTCTTCCAGAATCTTTGACCTTTCCTCATTTCATTTCCAGCTTCTTCCTCCTCCCATTGCCCCTCTGATAAGCCGAAAGTACCGATTCCTACGCATTACAGTAGTGCGGCGCTCCCACTATCGCTCTAGGAGCGGCTCCTTTAAGCCCACCCCGGAAGGCGGGGCCAAAAACCTGGCAGTCGCGGACTCGAAGAGGCGGGGCGCATCTGGGGGCGTGGCCGGCGTGCTGCGTGCGTGCGCGTTCTGGAGGCACCGCCGCCGTCGCCGCGCAGAACCTGAGCCGGAGCCACGGCCGAGAGGAGGGAGGAGGAGGAGGAGGTGGTGGAGGAGGCGCCGGACCCGGGGGGTGAGTGAGGGGCGGGGAGCCCCAGCCGGCCTCTGAGGGAGCGGGGGGCGCCGGTCCGCGGAGCCGAGTCGGTGGCGGCTCACGTCGCCGGTCAGTCCTCTGGCTCCCCCTTCCTTCTCCGCGTTCCCTCGGTGTCCGGGGCGGCGGCCCGGGGGCCTGGCCGGCGGGAGGGGCCGGAGCTCGCGCGGCCCGGCAGCCGCCGCCGGTGCTAAAGCCAACCACGCCCGCCGACCCAGCCGGTCGGCTGTGGCTGGGCCTGCGGGAGACGGTCGGGAGGGGCCGGGCCGGGTGTGGGAGAGAAAGAGGACATTGTGTCCCCCACCCTCAACTCTCCGAGGTGTCATGGCACAAGCCCTTTTCCCTCGCCATCTCTTCGGACGCATTGCCCTCGCCTCTTGCTGCGTGAGATGTAGAAGAGTGGACGTCGCTGCCTTTTACTCTTGCTGTCCGCAGACGGGTCAGAGATTCCTGCAAACCTTAGCTCGCCCTTAGGTGGGGCGCGCGACGAGGGGGTCGGAGCATTGGGTGCATTTTCTTGTCTCTGTCCCCAGCTGGAGAGGTGCGGGTGGACTGTAGCGTTGCCCTCCGTCGCACTTCGGTCAGAGTTCCGGGTTCCCCTTTCGTTCCTGTGGCCCCAGTGGATAGGGCTGAGATCTCTGTACATCCCACTCCCCTTTCCCGCCCACTTTCCCCCACGTCTTCGGTAGAAAGCCATGTGTTTGCCTTTGCAACGTCGTTTTCTCTTGGGTCTCTGTTTTCCTAAATTTTATTAAGGAAGAGATCAGGGTATGATTCTTGTCTTCCTTCAGACGGGTTTGTTAGGAGTGTTGGGTTGGTAGGATTGTCTCTTGCCCCCTGACTCAGGAAGTTGAGGACAGTTTCTTCAGCTGAGTTGTGTAATTTACTGTTAGGGAGAAGAGGAGGGAGGCGAAGACAGTTGTGCCTAAAAAAATGAGATTTCAAAGGGCTGAAAACCGGAGGTTAGGGGACCTTTGACCTCTTAAGAAAAGAACGAGCGTGGAAGAGTAACGTATTCTTTCTAGGGAGGGAAAATCATTTTGCCACTGCTTTCAAGGGAGGAGGTTATTGGGCCACAGCCTGACAGTAGCCACACTTTTCTACTTCTTGAATAGGAGATGACGATTCTTTTTGTTTTTATTGTAGTAAATGCAAAGTGTCAGTTTTTATATTTAACTTGGGGAGCTTACTTCAAAAGCATGCTTAGAGCAGTCTCACAAGTGATGCCACTGGAAACAGGATTTGGAAACTTTCTTTGTGTTTCCTGTCAGAATGTGTGTGTGTGTGTGTGGGGGTGCCTAGGCATAGTTTTTTTTTTCTTTTGATATAATTGATTTCTGTAATGCTTTGACACAATAAACAATGGATTAGGCTCCAGAATGATTTCAATCTTTTATGTTTCACTATAACACTATTTTGAAATTATATTGTTTGATCTGTTTTAATGTGGTGTTTTTGTGAGTCTTGTTATCTTGTTATCTTGTTATCTTGTCATTTTGAATTATGTTCTGCTTCAAATATGAATAGGTGTAAAGTATTGAGGGCTTGTACATATTTGGTATTTGTTGAATGAATTCAGTGATTTACAAAGATGTGTCCAGGTATTAAGTATCTTCTGTCCTTTTGAGAGATACCTTATGTTAAGATATCTCATTTTGCTTCTACTCTATAAAATAGCAATTCTTAATCATTTCTAGGCCACAGACACCTTTGAGAATATGATGAAATATGTGGGCCCTGTCTTCAGAAAAAAAAGTAACAGACATTTGTGCACAAAATTTTGTATTCAGTTTCAGGGATCCTTTGAAGCCAACTTTAGACACTGTCTTAAAAGTGAACTGGAATCCCTATTATTGTTTCATATTGAAACTGTTTCAAAGGCTTTGTTCACTTTTTGTGTGGCCTCAGGAATTTGTGTGGTCTGCATTTAAATACAAACTGTGAGTCTGAACAAGATTTAAGAGTGATTAACAATTTTATGGGGAAAATTATCAATAAGTACTACCAGTTTTAAACCAGTACACCTGTAGTTTCTGAAGAAGCAAGATTGTTCTGGTCACTTTTCGAGTATTAAATTCATAATCACAACTGACTTATTACAGGTTTTATTTGTACACACTACTTTTTACCAACATGATCAGCATTTGAAAATTTTCACAAATGATTCATTTTTCCTGTTCTCTTTAAAACTTGCACATATGCAGTTTTTCATGTAGTTTATAATTATATAAACATTCAATATTAATTCAGCAAGTACTTTTTGAATGCCTACTATGGAGATAAAAGTCCTTGCTCTCATAGAGCTTTATATTCTAATCAGGAGGGAGAGGACATAATCCAATAAATATAGAATATGTCAGGTGATAAGAGTTGTATAGAAGAGTAAAGTAGGGTCAGGGCCTGGGGAAAATCATTGGTAGTGAGGAACTGAGACTGGAGCTGAGACCCAAAGAAAGTGAGGGATGTTGTTTTCTTGGGGGAGAATGTTATAGGCACAAAGAACTTCAAATGCAAAGACCCCTGAGTTACATGACCTTTTTGAGCACAGCTTGGAAGTCAATGTGGTTGGAGGATGGTAAGCAGGAGGGAAAGGGAGAGGGCTTGAGATTAGAGAACTAGCTGGGGCTGCTGTTAGACCTTGTGGACCATGATAAGAACTTTGGATTTTACTTTGATTTGAAATGGGAAACTATTATCAGATTTTGAGTAGAAGTGAAACCCTGTTTTGGCTTAAGTTTTTGAACAGTATTCTGGCTACTGTGTAGAAATAAATTTGATGTTGGGGGGATATGCGAATGAAATCAAATACCAATTAGGAGGTAAATCTTCATTTTTAACCTTTTTCTGTGATTGCAAAGTAGTCATTCTTCCTGCCCTTGGGCATCTAGGTAGATTCTCTCTCCATTAAAATAGCAATAACATTAACATTCGAATAGGAATATTTTTGGGATTCATTTCCAGAGGTATCAGACTATACCAATGTATTTGTCTGGTGTATTTCTGGCTTGCCTTCAAATAATAGTTTATACTAGTTTTGACAGCCATAGTGTTGAGCTTAAGTTTCATGGCAGTTTCATTTTCATTGAGTATTATTAACACTTAAAAATAGTTTCGGTCATAAAATCTGTTAGATTGTTAGGTTGGATTTAGCACATCTCTGTCTTAAACATTTAATGGCAGTGCTAATTGTTGGGGATACAGAGATGAATTAGATGGGGTCTCTGCCCCCAGGGAGTTTTTATATTTGGTATCTAATAGTTAAATAACTTCAGATCTTGCCAGTGTTTTCTGTTACACATGAATTTTGTCAGTATATGGTTGATGATCTTGGAAATAAAAAAGACATTCCATTTAGGCATCCAGTTTTTCATATTGGTAATTACTTTTTTCCTTGAAAAGTGACTTTTTAGTGGTCTCTATAATTTGTATAATTTGTATTTTGTGTGATGTTTTTACAATCTAATAGCTTTGACAGCCTCATTTTTATCTTTGCAATGAATTATGCAATTAGTACTTAGTTGAGGGTTCTCACAGTTGAATTTTTAAATTGTAATTCTTTATGGTTGTTCAAAAAACAGACAGGTTTTTGTTAAATGAAGTCAGCCTTGCATCTTTGAAATTTTATTTCCTTTATAGAGGAGGATGATACCAGTCTGTTTTAATAGAGAATAATTCTATTATGATGGCATTTCTGGTTTTGAGATCTAGATAGCTTAATTTGGCATGAGTGGGAAGCTTCAACATCTATAAAGTGAGTAAGTTGAACTACATGAATTACGGGAAAGCACCTACCACTGTGTGTGACATGTGCTACAGACCCAGAAGATGTTCATTCAACCTCACATAACTTCTGAGTTCTTGGTTCTAATATTGTCTTATTTTAGATGCTCAATAGAAATAACTCATGTAAAGTATTTATATCTTAATACTGTGGTGCATTTAAAATTGTAAACGTAAGCTTGCTTTCTTCTAACGTTCTTTTCCAAATTAGTCGGTTGGAAGGAGATGGTATATATTCAGGTATTTTCTGCTCGCTCTTATAAAATTGCTGCATAACTTAATGCCAGATTCACATCTTATGGAAAATATTAGCATTAAGTAAAAATACTTAAGCTTTCGTATATTTCTGAGACAGGTGGAAATGTCCATTTTGTGTGTATGTGCATGAAATTTGTGTATTACAACTATAGTTTTTACTATGTTATTCAGTATCCCATACACAAAGATAATATTGACTCATTCACATTTTGAATTTTCTGTGATAGTGGTAAATGGGTTTGCATTGAATGGTTCACTCTGTCTCAGTCCCCTTGTCATGGTCTTTTTTTTTTTTTTTTTAAGAGAGAGGGCCAGTGAGAGAGAAAGAGAGAAAGAGAGAAACAATTTTTATTTAGTTTTTCGTATGCGTTTTGTTGCTCCGAGACTTCGTTAGGTACGTGGTCCTGGGGTTTCAACTTGCATCTTGCGCATGCCAGGCAAGCGCTGTAACCGCTGAGCCACCGCTCCAGCCCCCCTTGTCACAGTTTTGAGATGACTGTTTAAGAGGCAAAAATGATCCAGATGAGTACTGAACCTATAAACTTAGCTTTGTTCATTATCATGATGTTCTGATCAAAAAGCAGTTCAACAGAGAACTGTGCCATGCTCTCATTTCTGCTTGAAAATAGGCTTTTTAGAGGTAGAGGGTACAAATATGCACAAGTGTGCACCCAAAAAAATTTTTTTTGATTAAAAGTAGATTTGAAACAAGAAATGGTATGCTTTTACAAATGGTCTGAAAACAATTCTTTTAATATAATTTTCAGAAGTACATGACACTATGTTTTATGAAGTAAACTTTAGTCACTGAACAAGTGAAATGCTTTTTAAAAAGTATTTATGACTTATTTAGGCTCTATAAATTTATGGTAGGTAAATATGAAAAAAATCTTTATAAATCACTTCAGTGTTCTACATGTTTCCTGTGTCTTGGTAACATTGCCTATTTAGGTAACATTGGTAGAGAGTAATTCAAAGTGTGAAATGGCAGACTTGACCAAATTTAAAATTAAATATGTAATCCTGTGTTTGGTTTCATAATGTATTTATATTAGGCTATATTAGACTATATTACATGAGAATGTGAATATACTAAACTACAAATAACTCACTGTTGAATTAATTAAAAATTTTAAGGACTTATGGAAGTCACAAGTCTGTGTACATATAACATGTTATTCATTTGTTTTTTATAATGCTACATTATACCCATTTATTCTGGATGTAAAAGAAAGTAATTTTTGCTTAAGAAAGGTCTGTGGTTTAGCTATCAAAGACAACTACAGAGGCACAGACAAATCCCAGACTTATACTATAAGTCAGTAATAGGAAATCCCTTATTGCAGACTGAACATTTCAGATCTGTCAGATGTGTACTCTGTAGAATAAATTCATTCACTGTATTTTCAGTGATATTTTAAAGTTAGTTTATAAATAGAATCATTCTTTTCTACACAAGTTGGCTCTATTAAAGAACATTAAGAAAGCAACCACTAAGTTAATTCTTATGGCAATTGAAATTTAACACTTATCTTTGAATTTTATGTCATTTATAGTCTAGCCCAAATCTACTAATGCCTTTGGAACTACCCTTTAAATTACATTATGAAAATATTGCATAATTTCATTAATCATTTTCAGATTCAGCCATTTAACAGATGTTTGACCCAAAATTAGGTCTTTGATGGATCATGAAATATAAATATGTGGTTTCTACTTTTAAGATATTTTCATCCCAGTAATTTATTTTCTGTTTGCTAAAGCCTGACATACGTTTTTATAAATAAATGCTGTATTTTCATGGTTGAGTAAAAATAGAATAATATTCATTTTCTAGGCAAAACGAATGTGAATGTTTTAAGTTCGCTCTTAGTTGTTGAACAGCTATTTCTATGGTCTTATTTTCTAACAACTTTTTAGTTTGAGAACAAATCAATTTCCCAGTTGTTTAAACTATAGTAGAACTAGAATTGTAGGCTGGGGATGTAGCTCAGTGATAAAGTACACATGTAGGAATCACATGACCATGGGTTCAAGTCCCAGCACCCTCCCCACCCACACTAAAGAATTGTTTGCTTTACTCTCTGTTTTACTTCAGTTCTAGACTTTTTATTTTGTAAATTGCTGTTATGTTCATATATGTGTGCATAGACCAGACATATATGCTTGAATATGTATGCATGTATATACAAAATGCATCATTGTAGGGAAGTTGTTTTCCTTGTTCAGCTAACAATTTTAATTCTGTGTTTAATAACAGAAGTTCGTGGGCTTTTTGTTGATCTTTTTTTAGCAGAACATCTTGGTAATAATAGTTTTTTCTACACTGATTAAAATCATCCTGTGCCGCTAAAGCTGACTATCTGCTAGGATAGAAATGCACAAATGGACAAAATCATCATTGTACAGTTTTAGTGAATGTTGATAACTTGCCAGTTTTATCTTCAAGTTTCTCTCCCTGAATCCTCAAAAAATTAAGGATGGAACCACCTTATGACCCAGCTATCCCACTCCTGGGGATTTTCCCAAAAGAGTTAGAATCAGCGTATTATAGTGATGTGGCTTCCTCAATGTTTATAGCTGCTCAATTTACTATAGCTAGATTATGGAACCAACCCAGATGCCCCTCACTCGACGAGTGGATACAAAAACTTTGGTACATATATGCAATGGAATACTACTTGGCCATTAGAGAACACGATATTATGGCTTTTGGTATCAAATGGATGGAGATGGAAAGATTTATGCTAAGTGAAATATCCCAATCTCAGAGACTCAAGGGCCGAATGGTTTCTCTCATCTGTGGAAGCTAGAATACATGGGGAAGCAGTAGGTTAAACGTCTAACCTAACAATAACTTCAAATTGTCTGTTTCTCAGCGTAATAGGGGGATGGCTCTCTAGGATACTTGGAAGCGTAGGGAGGGGGAGGAGTGGGGGGAGGGTATTTGAAGATCTCCTAGGATACTAGAGAGTGGGAATATAAGGGAACCATCTCAGAAGCAGATGTCATTCCTCCAGGAGATACCCATTTAATGCAGGAGTTCTTCTGGGGTAAACTGCTATAGGTGAAACCCAAGGCGTGCATCCTGTTTTGGCATTACCCTGGATAACAAATTATATATACATTGGTTATTGATGGTTTGATAATGTTTCCCTCTCATTTGTATCTCTATATACTCTTAATTTAAAAAAAAAAAAGTTTCTCTCCCCACCTTTAGACCTAATGGTGAAGCTTGCAAAATGGGAATAGTTTTTCTGGCTTAACCATTTTGCATGTTTTCTGTTACAATTAGTTAGACATTTATAATTCTCAGTAGACATATACAGTAAAATAATCCATTTAACTGGTACTTTCTTTTGTGCATTGGCTGACTTTTAGATAGTGAACCTTGCGTCGTTTCCTAAATACTACTGAGTTTTGGCTGACATCCTTTGCACAATCCAAAGGTAAACATGAGCATCATAGAAGCTGGAAACAAAATAATTCTGTTGTTCTCTTTATGCTAAAAAATGTAGTTCCTAATCTAAGTCATATGCCCTTGTTAGGCTCAGGATCATGTTCAGTGACTATAACTGCTTAAACATTTTTCCCCATTTAAAATATTTCATGTTATGTTGTGACAAATTCTAAAAAGAATATAAATGTAAAAAAGAAATTGAAAATCACCCATCCTATCATACGAAGAAAGTTAAACTATTAATGTTTTAATGTGTATTTTTCCAGTTCTTTCCTTGCATGCACAGATTTTTTACTTTTATAAAATCTGGAATTATACTTTTATATATACTATTTCAGTACTACTATTTTTCCCTTACATGGGATGCTGGTCTCCTAGTATGGGAATTTAAGGTTGATTCTTTATAATATTACTATTTTAAATAACACTGGGTCAGACATTTTTGTACATTTATCTTTGATTGCATCTCTGTTTTGTTTTGTTTTTTCTTCCTTTAGGATAGATTCCCAGAAGTGGGATAACTGGATCAGAGGGTGGTTACCCTGTATAAGAGTATGTGTCTCACTGCACCTTCAATGGCATTGAGTAGGTCAGTTTTTATAATCTTTGCCAATTTGATAGATATTCTGTTACATTCTTCGGTGGTAATCACAAAATCCTCATATTAATAATCAGTAGAACCATCATAGTATATGAGTAATAATTTGTAGTTATATTCTAAAAAGTTGGTTGGAATGAATTTCTTTAATAATGTTATAGATGAAAGTATTCTTTGTGATCAAAAGTACATTGATTGAAGTTCCAATTTTAAAATTGTTCTTTTTTGGAAAGAAATAGAATTTCAATGTTAACTAAAATGACAAACATGATAAAGCTTGCTTTATAGCATGTAATTAATATTATGTAAAACTAAATTATTTCAGGTAGATGAGTGGGATAGTGACATGGTTCTGACTTATAAAACAAGCTGTTCATATTTAGAGATGGCTCTGGAGTTGTAAGCCTGGGTTCAAATCCTTGCTTTACCATTTACCAAGTACATGATTTGAGGCAATTTACTATATGATTCATTGTTTCTAAACCTTGGCTATTATCTTTAAAAGGTGATCAATAATAGCTGCTTCATAGAATTATTAAAAGGGTTAAAAGAATTGTGTAAGACTGGTGCACAGTAAGGTATTTTTGTTAATTTTTTCTGCTGGTGTCAGGGAGGGAGGAAGTATCTTGTTTTTGTGTCCTTGTTTACATGCATAAATACAGAGATGCAGATGGGTTGTGGTATTTAGTGACATGAGGAGGGAGAATGGTAGATATTATTTGTGGCAGGAATGGTATGTGCTGAGTTAGAAAAGAAGTTCAGAAGTTGAAGGACAGGAGCTTGATTTGAGAGACACCTAGGTTTTTGTATAGTTAGAAAATATGGAGGTAAGAATACAGATTGATGGACTATACCTTGTAAAAACATGGAATACTAGTAGGTTGAGAAGTGTAGACTTTGTTCAGGAGCACAAGAAGTTATGATATGAAGAAAATGACATCTGATAATAGCATTCATCAAAAGGAAGAAGTGTCTAATTATAGAGTATTGAATGATTTGAAGAAGGAAAAGATGGAAGATAGGGAGAGCTGATTTAGTAACACTATCGGAGGGTTTAATGCTAAACAGGAGGGAAAGTTTTGGGGAAGTTGCTGGGAGTCACTGTTGTGAACATCTGTGTATCCAGTTTGGAGATTAAATTTAAGAGTTTTAGATCCAAGTGACTTGGAGTTAAGTCACCTTTGAAAGAAGATAATATTCAGAACACTTTGGTTGCTATACTTATTTTTTTTTTATTTTAAATTGACAAGTAAAAGATGACTAACATTTCACCAGTGAACAGCATATGTCTATGGGATTTTTATTACATGGTCAGTCTCCTGAAGAAATTTTATTTATTTAACATTTTGAGTTCTTGGTTAACAGGAAACCCTCACTTTTAGACTTCACATTTCTGGAGTTATTATTCTTAAAACTCTTCACTGTAAGGTGAAATTCTTTTGCATGTGGTTTTGCAACATTCACAAATGCTGTTGGACTTTAAAAATATCCGTTAAGTGAGCAGAAGTGATAAGTGGAGTATAGACTTCTTATTTAAGAAGTGTAAAATGGTGACAGCACTGAAATATGAAGCAACAGAAAAATAGGAATTTGTGTGTATGATCCTTAGAAACATACTGCTTTCAGTATTCTTGTTCTCCCCTTTTCTTAATTTTCCTAATTAAAAATATGTATATATGTAATTACACATATAACATACAAGATTATATAATATATATACATATATGTGTAAATGTATCTGTAGTCATTCTGGCTCCTTCTCTAGCTTTAGTAGTACTTTCTACTTAACTGAGTAATATGCAAGTTGGTCTGATGATTGATTATTAATACTTCTTTTTGACATTAAGTAAACTCATATGAGCTGTGAATTATGTGCTATCTTCCATTTGAGAAAAATATCACTTCCCAGTTTTAGAAAAGTACAGACAGGCTTGTGGTACTTTCAAGATGTTTGTATTTTTTAAACCAGTGAGATGTCATACCTTTCCTAGTTGTTTTTTTTTTTTTTTTTTTTTTTTTTTTTTTTTTTTTTTTTTTTTTTTTTTTTTTTTAGTTTTTAAATGTTGTCTAAATTTACAAATTAAGGCCTTATTTTTAATTTTTATTTAAATCTCTTCCCTTTAAAAGTATCCTTGAAATTATTTTAAATATATTGTAAATTCACATGGAAGTGTAGTACATAGTGTTAGGGATTATGTATTCATGCATGCTGCTTAAAAACACATGCTGTGTTTTTGTTTTGTGACACTACAAAAACCCAGATCTGGTCACCTGAATATTTCATTAAAAAGGTGGGGGTGGGGCTGGAGTGGTGGCTCAGCAGTTAGAGCGCTCGCACAGCATGTGTGAGTACGTGAGTTCAAACTCCAGCACCATGTACACAACAAAATCTCGAAGCAACAAAGACCATATGAAAAATTAAATAAAATTGTTTCTCTCTTTCTCGCTCACTATCCCTCTCTCTCAAAAAACAAACAAAAAATGGTGGTGGGAGAACCACAATTTTAAACACTTAATGTTACAATTGAGCCTGTTTTGAATAAGTTTGAGGATATTTCTGCCTATTTGTCAACAACAATCAGAATCATTTTCCTAGGACTGATCACTCTCCCATCCCATTTCCTATACTATAGCTGAGAAAATAGGCTCTTCCCTGGTTTGGGCCACTCTGGCATAGTCATGATGGCCTGTCAGTATGTCTTCCATTCTTAGAAACCTGCTTGCATCTTGGCAGATAAAGTAAATTATTAGGTTAATGTGTTAAAGTTCATGGGACACCATTATAAGACAGTTTTCATTCCATTTTCTGACCATTTTTTATTTTAAGAGATGGGACTGTGGAGAGGAGACTTGCCACATTGCCTAGGCTGGTGCTCAACTCCTGGAGTCAAGTAATCCTTCTGCCTCAGCCTTCTAAAAAGGGATTCTAAGCATGTATTAGCAGTGGCAGGCTTGTTCAGTTTTTACATGAGGTGACATGTGAAGTGTGTGAAACATGACGAGACTTTCATATCTTTCTGTGCATAAGGATGGTAGTAAGAGAAAATGAAGCCCACTGGTTGAATAAAATATTGTGTACATTTTTCTTGCTGTCTTTATCAAAAGACTTTTTTCTTGTTCCTTTTGTATCAGCAGTTTTGAATACTGACATAAGTTCTTAACTAAGAAATCAGAGACATTCCCTAAAATAATATTAAACAAATAGATTAGTCATCAAACAGTTTTTATTGAGAAATTATTAGGTGCTTGGTACTCTTCTGGTAGCCAGAGTTTTAGCAGTGAATAAGACTGCTGGAGCTCTTTACACTAGTGAGGACCAGGTATTGGTGGGGAGAAATAGTAAATAGACAAGTAAGCAATATAACTTTCTTTGGTACATCACATGATTTTCCTCTTGGATGAATCTTAAAAATTTCTTCAGGCCAGGTGCAGGGGTATATACCTGTAATCCCAGTGGCTTGGGAGGCTGGGCAGGAGGATTGCAAGTTCAAAGCCAGCCTCAGCAACTTAGCAAGGCCCTGTCTCAAAATAAAAAAATTTAAAAGGGCTGGGGATGTGCTCTAGTGACCCTGAGTTCAATCCCTGGTATTAAAAAAAAATTCTTCAGAAATAATTAAGTGGCGACATCAGTCTTTTTACTCTACTACACCCTCCACAGTGAGGTTTAAATTACTTACAATAGGATTACAAAACTCTGAGGAGGAAAATAAAGACCAGACATTTAGAAAAAGTAATTTCTCTTTTAAATTAATTAATTTATAAGGTTTTTAGCTTTTTAAAAAATCTACTTTAGATCTTAGGTTTTGCAATCAAGAAATATCTTTTGGTTCAACTTGTACTTTTAGTTATTTTTTAATCAGTTTAAAATTTGCTGTGCTATTCTGAAATAAGATAATGAAATAACAATAGTCAAAACATTTATATAGCCAACATTGTCTGATAGTTATGTCTGACACTATATACAGTATGTATATAGTGGGGTCATGTGTTTATTTCTGTCTTTCATCAGTATATGTCAAAGTATGTGGTTTGTTATTTAGAAATATGAACTGATGATTCTGAGACATTTAATGGCTAGTAAGGTTTTGTAATATGTGTAATGAGAGGTATGTCCCTTTTTCCCACCTTCCCTTCACATCATGTCCGTATATAGGCAGAACAGCAGTATGAGTTCTCTAAATCCAACGTTTATAGCATTTCTAATCCTTCAGATTAATTAATGTCTTATTAAATTTAAGTTTACAGTTATTTTTATGAATATCTTATAGGAATGGATGCCTGTCAAGAAGTTGAAAACAAGTTATTCTAGAGAAAAGTTAAGAATGGGAAGAGGTGATGATGTAGGATTTACCATAGGAAAATATGGGATACATTACAGTTGGTATGTTAGACTGGTTAAGACATTTATTTTCACAAAAAAAAGGAGAAATAAAAAAGATGAAATGAAGGCTGTGAGGAAGTAAGTTAATGTTAAAGGGAGTAGAATACTTTGGATGAGATATTGCAGCTTACTGAGCTCTTCTGGGTGGATCTGATGTGTCTGTGGCACTTGTGGCAGTATAATGATCATTGCTTCATGAAGTATGCAGTCTGTCTTGTTGGTTTAAGTTGGAAGTACAAGAGACCTAGATAGAATGAAGAGGGTTGTTTTTGCGAAGAAGGAACATATTTTAAAATTTATTTCAAGAGATTATTTTCTAAGATTAAAGTTATAATTTGACAAGTCTATAAAGGATAATTTTATGTGATATTTTGGTTTTGGATATTTTCAAAGTGTTTTGTTTTTCCTGCTGGATGAAGTACAACAGCTTTTACACTGCTCTGCTGTTAATCCTGTTTTTGATTTTTATACAGTTGGTTTAACAGTAACATGTATTGCTTTATGGTATGAAGTTTTCATGCTTCAGAGAAAATTTGCATGTGAATTAAAGTATCAATTTTCCCTATAAATGTATATCTCTAAAAATTGGTATGATTAGAACTTTTATAAATTTAATTATTTACGAATATTAACTTAAGTAAAATCACGGGCAGGTGGTTTGGGAATGCTAATCTTGTCATAATCAGATGTGCCTTTATCTGTATTTTTAGATTTTCAAATATTGGGACATATTGGTGGCGTTTCGTTTATATTCAAGTGATTAGAAGTGTAGGACTTTAGTAACTGGAATTTGGTCAAAAACTATCATCGGTTTTTAAAAAGTTCCTGTGCTTTTTGAATACTGAATTTCACACTTAGGCCAAATGTTATTTGTAAAACGTACCTTTGATTTTTAAATATCTACCTAGTAACTTCTGACTAGTATTTCATCAAAGGTTATAATTTTTATGTTGGAATATGACACCATTATAATTCAAGAATCAACCTAATTCTGTAGTTGAAACCATGGGTAAGGAGGGTTTTAGATGATATAGCCATTCTGTTATTCCCATTATGCTTAAGACTTGGACTACTGTTGTCAATAGAACAAGCTTGAGATTGTGTCACTGCTCGGTGCCATCTGCTTACATGTGCATATAAGCAATAGTAAGCCTTAGATAATGCGTATAAAAGAATCATTCGTTTGTGGTTTTCTTAGCTCGATCTGCTTAGGTTCACATGTGCTGGGGCTGAGCTTGTGTCTTACAATGAATTGTCACAGTTTTGGTCTTTTGCAACTGTAATACTTATATAACCAAGTGTTTAATAATCCCTTGTGTGTTGACATGTGGAAGATGGACGTGAAGTTTTTAATAGTACCACAACAATGCCTATTTAATCAGAAAAAAATTAAAGATGATTTTTTTTAAAGAGAGAGAAAGAATCAATTTTATTTATTTTTCATCTGGCTTTTGTTTCTCCAGCATGTAGTTGTATATGTGGTGCACAGGTTCAAACTCGGATCCTTCTGCATGCCAGGCAAGTGCTGTAACTGCAGAGCCATCACTCCAGGCCCCTAAAGATGATGTTTTTTATACATTCAAATACTGGTTTAAAAAAGGGGGGGGCTCATTTTGTCCAACATTCCCCCTTCTACTCTGTGGTAAATTTTCACAGTATAATAAATTATTATTTTTTAGTCCTATAAGCCAAAATGTTTTGTAGAAAATTAATCATAAAAGACCCTCTTGTTAAGAAGAAATAGAAGATTGCCAGTGTTTATATAGTTTTCACTACTATATTTGACAAAATATCTATTTGGTATGAACTACAGACTAAAAGGAAATTTTTAAAAAACCTAAGTTATTTCCAAATTATGTGATTGGGTTTTTTTCTTTTTTTAGAGAGGGACAGTGAGAGAAAGAGAGAATCAATTTTATTTAGTTTTTCATGTGCCCTTCGTTGCTCCAACACATTGTGTATGGGGTGCTGGGGTTTAAACCCACCATGTATTTGTGCATGCCAGGCAAGCACCGTAACTGCTGAGCTACCACCACTCCAGTCCGTGATGGTGTTTTTTATTTCCCTTTAACCTTTTATTTTCTACATTATTCATGTATTTTTATTTATATTTTTTAAAAGGACAGTGAGAGACAGAATCAACTTTATTTAGTTTTTCATGTAGCTTTCGTTGTTCTGAAACTTTGTACATGGGTGCTGGGGTTTGAACTAGTGTACTTGTGCATGCCAAGCAAGAGGCATAACTGCCAAGCCACTGCTCCAGCCCGTATTCATGTATTTTTAGTTAGAAAATTTCTAAAATGAATTCATTATAGAGTATAAAAATAAATTTAATACAGCTTTAAAGATGATTCTCTGGAGATAAAATAACCTAAAGGCTTTACACATGAACTAATAGAATTTCTGGAATGAAATTATATGTTTTAAGAATTTGTACTTTAGGGGCTGGAGCAGTGACTCGATGGTTGCAGCCCTTGCCTGGCATTCGCAAGGACGTGGATTCAAACCTCAGCACCACTTACTTATACAGTGAAGTGTCGGAGCAATGAAAGTCACATGAAAAACTAAATAAAATTAATATTCTCTCTCTCTCTCTCTCACTCACTCACTCTTGTTCTTGCTCTTACTGTCCCTCTTTCTTTGGAAAAAAAGAATTTGTACTTTAAAATTAAAACAGAAACAAATTTGAGTTGCTAGTTTCTGAAGTGTGGAGAATGAGAGAAATGGGGAAAGTCTTGTACTTCATGCTATGCCTTGGAAACCCTTTATTCTTTTAACTCAGGTTTCCCTCAGTTACATAGTTTAACCTTATTTATATAAATGGTATGCTAAGTCTCATTTTAAATGTTTGATCATTTGATAATATATTTGTGGTCAACAGACAAAATACTAAGTAAAAGTTTACATATAGTACCTATCAAGTATTCCTTAACCTCTGTATTTCTCAGTTTATCTCATTTGTGAAATGGAAAATGCTTCTTAGACATGTTTAAGAATTAAATAAGTATGCCTGATATACAGAAAAGCAATTAAATTTTATTGCTGCTGTTATAATTAACGAAAAGTTGGCATTGATGCCTCTCTGACTGTGGAATAAGAAGATCCCTGGAGACTAGAACAATTGTTTTACACTATGTTTCCCCTATTTTGATTAACCTTAGGTATTCCTGGTTAAGTGGGAATATAAACCATATATTTTGTTAGTTTCATTATTTATGTATACAGTGAATCTTTGACATTCACATCTTGACATTTTAGACCTAAAGTATTTAGCATGGGAAATTTGTTATCTAGCCTCCACAGAATTTTGAATCCTATATATTTCAGGACAATATAACAAGCAAGTCTATTAACTAGAGGTTGGAGTGTTGCTGACGGCATCCCAGTTTTTATTACACAGTAGTGACTTTGTCCTCTACTTGTTTAATTTTTATTATAGGTTTAAATGAATTGTGGTGCCAAGAGAAAGCCAGTGCGTAATGCTGGCTTTTACGGATTCCGGTAAACTTTTGATTTTCTACAATATTGTGGTTATGAAGGAGTATGTTTTATCAGTATTTGCTGTCTTACATGTTCATGATGCCTTTTGCCCAATAGAGATCATGAAGGATAGAATGTGTTTGATAGTTTGTGAAGAAATTTCAGTCTTTACGCTCATTAAATAAAAATTGGAGAGGTTTTTAATGGGGTTTCCTGGATTTTCAGACTTAGATGATTTTTTTTATCAATACAGCACATAATTTTTAAAAAATTTAGACCATATTAAAATGCGTCTGGATTTCATGTTTCCAGTGAATGGTATTATAAGGCAAGTGTGTCTCGCTGAATAAAAACCACTCTTGTGGCTTAATATGCATAGCACACAGCTTCACTCACAGAAATACTGATTTTATTAGATCTGTGGTAGAGCCTAGGAAACTATTTTATTCCTCCAGGTGATCTTCAGATGATTCTGATGCAGTGCTTTTCCAGTTTATTTCTTTGTATATTTTCATTTTTAGTATCATATTTTAAAGTTGTTTGTATTGCCTGTTTAAAGCCTTAGAAATTAAGGTATACATTTTCTATTTAATCATGAAAATTAATGGTATGTCTTTAAATTGTATGTTTCTTTTAACCTTTTAAATTAGTTAAATGTACATAGATTACTTTTGTGAAACCCAAGTACCAAGTTCATTGTAAAAAAAAAAAAAATGAGGGCTGGGGGTGCAGCTCAGTGGTAGAGTGCTTACCTACCATGTGTGAGACCCTGGGTTCAATCCCCCAGTACCCCACCCCACAAAAAAAAATAAGTTCCAGTGAGACAGTATTTCACTACTTTTTTTTTTATCATTATCACACACACACCCGAGATTTTTTGATGTTTTTTTCTTGTCTGTCTCCCCTCCTGACAATTTAATGACATAGACATAACAATCCATCTGTTTATGTGTTATATGAATATCTTTCCTTCATGCTCTAAAAGAATAAATTTATTTTTTTGCACCTTAAGAGCCAGTTTTTACCATGTTGGGGGCAATATTGTCTTTACTGAGAATGCATGCAGTAAGTTGAAAGAAAAAATGCTGTTGGATTCACCAACATCAGCCTGTTCAAACACATTTTAACGTAGGGCTTTCTCAAGGGTGTTCAATGTATATATGTTTTTTTTCTTTAACAGAAATAAAATCAGATTCATGGTATTTCATGTTTCCTTTTTTTCTTAATATACTGCATTGTTTTCATGATAAATCAAAAATTTTAATAGTATTATCTAATGGATAAATGATGTGCATGCATAGCATTCTATTATGTGAATTTACCATCTTTTAAAAATGATTCCATATTACCTTCTATTTTTTTTTTTAAGAAAGAGGGGACAGTGAGAGAGAGAGAGAAGCAATCTTTATTTAATTTTTCATGTGACTTTCATTCCTTGGACACTTAGTTGTGTACATGGGGCTGGGGTTTAAACTTGCGCACTCGTGCATACCAGACAATCAACACCTTAACCGCTGCGCCACTGCTCCAGCCCCTCTACTTTTTTATTATACAAGTTCTGCTATGAATATCATTGTAGTTGAATTTTTCCATGCATTCTTAATTACTTCCGTAGGATAAATTCCAAAAAGTAGAATTATTTTATTCTGTACAACTTAGAAAGTCACTTTCCCTAACAACAAACCACCTTAAATATTTGTCCTATCTTTTCCTGTGTATAGTATAACATAGTTTTGCCATGTAGTTGTATCTATCTATCTTTTGAAACAAAAGAATAGATTGTATCTTAATTATAACAAATTGCTTGTTTGGCTAGGTATTTTGAGCCATCTTTGCATACTATTATATATAATTCTACCTTATTCTTTTAAGCAGTATTCATTCTTCTATTGAACAATCTTTTGTTCCTTGTTTTATTTTGGCATACTTCTTTGCTTGTTTCTGTATTGCAATTTCTATTTGTAATAAAATTGCTGGGTCATTTAAGAATTGAAAATACTTTATATGCTCAGTTCTTTACATTTTCTATTCTTTCCTTCTTTTGGGATTAGAACCAGATTTTAATTACCATAGCTTTGTAATGTTGTACTTTTAAATCTGGAAATATAAAATGTTCTAAGTATGAAGGTGCCTATATATGTTTTTTTGCTACAAACTAAAGTTTAATTTTGGCTAGAGTTTTTATTTTATTATTTTTAAGAAACTGCATACTATGCTGTTTCTGGTGTTTTATAGAATTGATTATGTATTGTCTTCAGAGTTATTCATGTATTTCTTTGAAGTTTTGTATTTAATAAAGTTTTAAATATGGCAGAGTAGATTTTATATTAGGTGAGCTATTCATGAATCAGCATTTGGTTTTTACAAAATCTTAATCTAATTTGTGCTTTTCAAGGAGGTTTCTTTATGGGAAAGTAGTAAATATTGCAAAAGAATGATATTTTTAAAATAGAAATGTTGGCTGGAGCTGTGGCTCAGCGGTTACAGTGCTTGCCTGGCATGTGCAAGTATGTGAGTTCAAACCCTAGCAGCCACATACACAACTAAGTGTTGGAGCAATGAAAGCCATGTGAAAAACTCTATAAAAAATGATTCTGTGTGTGTGTGTGTGTGTGTGTGTGTGTGTGTGTGTCTCAGTGTCCTTCTCTCTTTAAAATAAATTAATAAATAAAATAGAAATGCTTTTCTAGGCATGGTGGGGTCCATACCTGTAATCCCATGAACAATCTGGAGGGTAAGGCAGAAGAATTTGCAAGTTGGAGACCAGTCTCAACAATTTAGCTCAAAATAAAAAATTTTAAAAGTGGTGGTGAGCAGAGTGGGGGAGTTAGGGATATAGTTCAGGAATAAAGTACCCCCAGGTTCAATCCCTAGTACCAAAAAAAGAACTAGAAGGGAGGAAAGAAAATAGAAATGTTTTGTTTTTTTAAAAAAGCTCTAATTTCAGAGGTTGTTTCTCCTTTAAATGTAGCCATTTTATGCCTTTACTGAAATTTTTAAATGTTAATTCTGATACTGTGATCAGGTTTTTTTTTTTTTTAGAGGATACTCTGAAATGCTCTTAGTGTTGTGAAATATTCACCACTAAAATGAAGACTGCTCATAATAAATATAATAAATGGTTCTCAGTACCTAGGCATTTCAGACAGGATTGTTTCTAAGACTGAACTTTTTTGGTGTTGAGTTGTCACCAGACATAAGTTAGTCTTATTACAGAGAGATTCAGTTTGTTTTGAGTAAGGGGTGTTACTGTGTCAAATTGGAAAACCAACTCTTTTCGCTCATATTAGTAATATTTTTTTTTCATGGCATATTTATAAAAATTAACATCTTGACTTTGATTTTATATTTGAGGCTTACCATCTAATCAAGTTGAAGATTTTATTCTTTGGTACAGAATTTAACTTTAATGCTTTGAGAATGTGTATATGAATCCCAGCCAGAAATGACAGCTCATGCTTTGTTATGACTTTAGTACCTTCGGTCAAGCTTATGTGGTGACTTAGATACAGTCTGACCCACCCCCACTGCCAGCTTTGTTTTGAGAAGTCTAAAACCATATAAAAACTTCAATTTAATTTAAATGAATATTCCATGTAAGGAGGATATTTGATTTTTAACTTGATTTTTAAGATGGATTATTATGTGAGATTGATTATTATAAATGAGTAACAAAATCAGAATGTGTGATAGACATTTGTATTTTATAACATTTCAGCTATTTCCATTTTATTATTCCTCATTATTTAAAACATTTTTACCTAAGTATTGTGATAAATTAGTACCAGTTGGACATTAATTAGTAATATCCAGTTGGTGGCAAGGATTCTTTAATGGGTTTGTTGGAATATACATCTTCATTGCAGATAGAAGTTGGGAGTTTTTATTTTTATATTTTATGCTCTAAAAAGTAAGCTGCTTTTGGTCACACTGTTTTTTAAAAGTTATTTTTATTTAGTAATACATTGGCAAAGGAATAAATACAGATAGTGCAAAACAAAATACGTTTCAAGAGAAGAATACAAGCAAGACAATAATAATGGTTACTGATTTGCAATGTATCCTTACAGAAACTTCCTGTAAAAATACACATATGTACAAATATGCATAGAAACAGTTTGGTTTTCACATATGCCTTTTTTTAAGTCTTCAGATACAAAGGCGAGACATGAAGACTAGAAGTGTCCTATACCAATGTGCTAGTAATTAAAAATTCCATTCTTCAAAGACAAATTTTGTCAACTTTCTATCATATCTATCCTTGCTTGTCCCTTTATTTCTATTCTGTCAGTCACCACTCTTCTTGAAACAAGAGACTGTAGTGGCCACAGCCCTGTCTGTATATTATATTTAACTGGAAGCTTTGAGAAATAATCTTCATTCTGGCTCTACCATCCAGAGATACTTATTTAATTGGTCATGAGGCAAGGCTTGTGGGAGGCGAACATATTTTATCTTAGCCTGCATATAGAAACTTGCCTGAGCTTCTAAGTTCAAGTATGATGTGGGAGAAAACAATGGATGATTTTAAGGTACCATGTTCCCCGCCTTCAAGAAGGAAGCTATAGATAGATAGATAGATAAATGGATATGTTTATAATCCCTCAAATTTTCTTAAGAAATGCACTACCACGATGGAGCTGAGGCTCAGCAGTTACCATGCTTGCCTGGCATGCGCGAGGACCTGGTTTCAAACCCCAGCACCACATACACAACTAAGTGTTCAAGGAAATTAAAAACAGATGAAAAAATAAATAAAATTGATTCTCTCTTTCCCTCTCATTTGCCATCTTAAAAAAAAAAGCACTACTACAAACTTTCTCATTTATTCTAAAATTGGTTCATACAGTTTATAATACAGTCATGTGCTGCATAATGACATTTTGATCAACAGTGGTCCACATACTCAGCAGTGATCTCATAAGACTATAATGAAGCTGAAAAATTCCTGTCACCTAGTGATGTCATGGCCCTCATAATGTTTTCACTTAACTCATTACTCACATATTTGTGGTGACACTAATGTAAACAAACCTGCACTTCCAGTCTTATAAAAGTGTAGCACCAATAATTTACTTTATAATAATAATGACTTACTGGTTTATGTATGTATTATACTTTAAGAAGTAAGACATGAAGACTAGGTATGTTCTAAAATAACATTCCAGGTTTTTCCTGTCACTACTCTTGTTTTTTCTACTTGAAAAAAAAAAGTTTGGGGCTGGATAGGTAGCTCAGCAGTAGAGCACTTGGCCTGGCATGTGTGAGGAACTGGATTGATTCCCAGCACCACATACACAACTAAGTGGAGGAAAAACAAAAAACAAATGAAAAAATAATTAACACTCTTTGTCATACATGACTTTTTTTTTAAGAGAGAAAGGGAAAGTAAGAGAGAAAGAATCAGTTTTATTTAGTTTTTCATGTGACTTTCATTGCTCTGACGTTTCATGTGTACATGGTTCTGGGGTTCAAACCTGCGTCCTTGCACATACCAGGCAAGTGCTATCACTGCTGAGCCACCTCTCCAGCCCCTCATACATGACTTTTTTTCTTTCTTTCTTGTTTTTCAGGGCTGAGGACTGAACTCAGGGCCTCATGCATGCTAGGCAATCTCTCTGTCACTGAGCTAAATCCCCAACCCCTATACATGACTCTTGATTGCCTCATTTCTTTTGTACTTGGTTCAGTCGCATGTTGTTTTGTTCATTGTGGCCTAGGAGCAATAGATTATACCATCTATACACATGCTACATAACCTACGTATGGAGTAAGCTATATCATCTAGGTCTGTGCAAGTATGCTCTGTGGCATTCTCACGAAATCACCCAACAATGAATTTCTCAGAACACATCTGCCTCCTTAAACAATACATGACTGTAAATTCTAAGGAAAATCAATATCATTTGTGCCGTTCAGATTAGATATAAAAGAAAATGATTGATAAGGCAGTATGGTGTTGTGGTTAACCATGCAGATCCTAGAGCCAAACTGCCTGGATTATAATCTGTATAATTTATGTCTGTTGAACTTGGAGAAGTTAGTTTTAACCTCTCTGCCATCTGTATAAAATGGGGATAATGGTCCTCACCTTACAGGAATGTTGTGAGACTTAAGAAAATGCGCAGTTAAGTGGTCAGAACAGTATTTTGTACATGGTAAAAATAGGCAGTAAATAATAGTTACAACTAATTCCTATTTTTATATCCTCTTTTCTAACATTTCTTTCCCTTTTCTTACTTATTCTTCCTGACATTAAATTAATGCTGCCTCTGATTAACTAAAACAGGGATTA
>PVKS010016009.1:0-44813 GCA_004027875.1 Aplodontia rufa
TGTTGAAGGAACTGAGATAGGGGCAAAGACTCCCCAGCATTTGAGGGCTTCCCTTCAGGTGTTCTTGCTAGGATTGGTGGTCCAGGGATTGTCAATCCATGGAGGCCATGTGGATGATGAGGTCCACCACCCTGTTGCTGTAGCCAAATTCATCGTCATACCAAGAAATGAGCTTGACAAAGTGGTTGTTGAGGGGAATGCCACCCCCAGCATAAAAGGTGGAAGAGTGGATATCACTTTTAAAGTCACAGGAGACAACCTGGTCCTCTGTGTATCCCAGGATGACCTTGAGGGGGCCCTTGGATGCCTGCTTCACCACCTTCTTGATATCATCATCATATTTGGCAGCATTCTACAGGTGACAGGTCAGACCCACAACTGATGTATTGTAGGTGGGCACATGGAAAGCCATGCCAGGGACTGCTTCCTATTCAGTTCAATGATGACCTTGCCCACAGTCTTGGCAGCACCAGTGGATACAGGGATGATATTCTGGGCAACTCCATGGCCATCATGCCACAGTTTCCCAGAAGAGCCAACCATGTTCTTCATAGTGGCAGTGATGGCAAGGACTGTGGTCACGAGTCCTTCCACAATGCCAAAATTGTCATGGATGACCTTGTTCAGAGGGACTAAGCAGTTGGTGGTGCAGGAGGCATTGCTGATGATCTTGAGAGAGTTGTCATACTTCTCATGGTTCACATCCATCACAAACATATGGGCATCAGCAGAAGGAGAAGAGATGATGATCCTTTTGGCACCACCCTTCAAATGAGCCCTGGGCCTCTTCAGGGTAGTGAAGTCACCAGTGGACTCCACAACATATTCAGCACCAGCATCACCACATTTGATGTTGGCAGGATCTCGCTCCTGGAAGATGGAGATGGACTTTCCATTGATGACAAGCTTCTGTTCTCAGCCTTGACTGTGCCATTGAAATTACCATGGGTGGAATCATATTGGAATATGCAGACCATGTAGTTGAGGTCAATGAAGGGGTCATTGATGTCAGCAATATCCACTTGGCCAGAGTTGAAAGCAGCCCTGGTGACCAGGTTACCCATATGGCCAAATCTGTTCATTCTGACCTTCACCATCCTGTTTCAGGGTCACAGCTGGCACTGCACAAGACAGGAATTTTAGGCTATTGAATGGGGAGGAATGTAGAGTCTGGTTTTGTTTGTTTTTTTTATTTATTTCAACAATCTTTTTACATAATCATGCATACATGGATATTGACAAAGTAAGTTAATGCCAATTCTAGTTCTGATCTTCCCCCTTTGTCCACTCCCCATTCTCATGTCTTCTCTGCATTATGTTTTTGTTATAGATAGACATAACCATATACATGTGTATTAATTTTGAAATTTCTGAGTTCCTCTGCCTGTCTGTGTATAGTTGGGCTTCTCATGGGAGTTGAGAGTTCCCAGTTGCATTTGTTGGGGAGCCAGCCATTGAATTGTACTATCCAAATTGTACCCTATCCCAAATAAGCAGAGAAAAACTCCACACCCATCAACAAAGTCCCCAAATAAATTATCTGGTAATAGATCTCAGGTAGTCCACACACCCTGAAATTGAAAATGAGGAAAAAGGGAAACAATCCTCCTCCCCCAAATCACAATTCCCCAGCCAAGTAGTCCATGAACAAAGTCCTAGATGAAAACCTAGAAAAAAGTAGCGACCATATGATTATTAAATCAATCAAAGAATTAAAAGAAAATTTGAGGAAGGAACTAAGAGAGCAATTTCAAGAGGTGAGAGAACATTTTGATAAAGAGCTAGACATTCTGAAAAGAGACATAGCTGAGTTCCTCAAATTGAAAACACACTCAACCTAAATGAAAGCTCATTGGAATAAACTAATATCAGAGTAAACTCAGTAGAAATAGAACTTCAGTTCTCACATAATGAACATCAGAAAGAAAGACAGGTTGAGCAACATTGAGTGCAAGGAGGATAGACAAGAAAAGAAAACATTGAGCAAGATAAAAACTTCCAAGAAATACGGGATGAGTTGGAAAGAAATAACTTCAGAGTTATAGGGATAGGGGAGAACATAGAACAACAAATGAATGGTATAAAGAACTTTCACAATGAGATAGCCAAATAAAATTTATCCACCTACTGGGTGGCATATTATTTGTTTCCATATTTTGATAATTATTAGTAAAGCGGTTATAATTAATCATATACAAAGGGTTTTTTTGGTTTGTGTATGTGAACATAAATTTTCAATCCATTTTTTGTTGTTCTTTTTATTTTTTTTCTTTTTAATAAGACTGTTGCCAATGAAACCTTTTTCTTTTTTTCTGTTTCCAATATTTTCAGTTCAGTATGTTCTTATATATTGAAAAATTATTTACTACATATTCATATATGAATACATTATGACAAAGTAACTTGAGCCCAATTTTTTTTGTGTGTGTGTGTGAGAACTTTTATTGCAAAACATATAAAACTTTATAGGAGATAAAAGAAAAAAGATAAATGGGGAGAATAGTATGTTTGGTTATGCATATCAAACTACCAATTCTCATTAAAATAATATGCAAATTCCATGCAATTATAATTTAAATCCAATTTTTATTGAGAAATTTACTTGTTCAACAATCATACACATTTTTAACAAAATAATATAAAATGTATATAGATTCTGAAGATTAAATTTACCCCCAAGAGTGCCCCCCCAATTACCCACCCTTATTCCTCCCTTCCCCTTCCCACAAGATCTCGAAAAATGTATTAGGTTGTGTAACATTACAACTTATATGGATTTAACACATGATAATAGACCAATTTTCTCAATGGCCAGAGTCTAGTTCCAGCCTCCACAAATGAGTAAAGATACTCGACCTTTGGTTCTCTGGGTTATTCTGATTTCACTCAGCATAATTTCTTCCATAGCCATCCATGTACCTTCAAAGTCTGAACTATCATTGTTTCTAATTGCTGTGTAAAATTCCATGGTATATATGTACCACAGTTTTTGGATTCATTCATCCAGTGAGGGACATCTGGGTTGTTTCCATGATTTAGCAATTGTAAATTGAGCTGCTATGAACATAGATATTGCTGTGTCACTATAATGTGCTGATTCTAAATCCTCTGGAAAGATACCCAGGAGAGGAATAGCAGGATCATATGGTGATCTCATCCCTAGTTTTTTTGAGTATTCTCCTCACTGCTTTCCAGAGGGGCTGTAACAGTCTGCAGCTCCACCAACAATGTGTTAGTGTGCCTATCTCTCCACAGCCCCTCCAGCATCTATTATTGTTTATTTTCTTCATTTTTGCCATTCTGACTGGTGTGAGGTCATATCTTAATGTAGTTTTCATTTGCATTTCTCTGATTACTAGTGATTTAGAGCACTTTCTTATATATTCTTTGGCTTGATCAATGTCCTCGGTTGAGAAGTTTCTATTTAGCTCTTTGACTCATTTATTCATTGGGTCATTTGTGTTTTTGTAGTTGAGCTTTTTGAGGATTTTGTAGATTCTAGATATGAGTCCCCTGTCCAAGGAATCATAGCCCATGATTCTCTCCATTTCCGTAGGAAACCTCTTGACTCTTTTGACTGTTTCCTTGGCAGCACAAAAGCTTTTTAGCTTTTTGGCATCCCAATCACTGATTTTTGACTTTACTTCCTTCACTTTAAGAAATATGTTGAGAAAGTCTTTGCTGAAGTGTTGGACCTAATTTGTCTTCCATCAGTTGCAAGGTAGCTGGTTTATTTCCTAGCTCCTTGATCCATTTTGATTTGATTCTCATGCAAGGAGAAAGATACTGATCTAATTTTAGCTTTCTGCTAGTAGCTGTCCAGTTTTTCCAGCAACATTTGTTTTAAGAGACTGTCTCTCCTCCATGTAATATTTTGTCCCCCTTTGTCAAAATCAGATGTTTAAAGATTTGAGGGTTTGTTTCAGGGTCTTCTATTCTATTCCATTGGTCTTCTTTCCTGTCTTGATACCAGTACCATGCTGTCTTTTTTACTACAGCTCTATAGTATAGTTTTAAATCTGGTATGGCAAAACTGCCCATTTCAACTTTGTTGCTTAGTAGTGTTTTGGCAATTCTAGGTTTCTTATTGTTCCAAATGAATTTGGGAATTGCTTTTTCTATGTCTGTAAAGAACGACATAGGTATCTTTATAGGGATAGCATTAAATCTATACAAAGCTTTCGGTATAATGGTCATTTTTATTATATTAATTCTGCCTAAACAAGAGCATGGGACATCTTTCCATCTTCTTAGGACAACTTGGAATTTATTCTTCAATGACCAATAATTTTCATTGTAGAGATCTTTGATTTCCCTTGTAAGGTTAATTCCCAAGTACTTTATTTTTTTTTCTAAGATATTTTGAATGGGACTGATTTCCTGACTTCTTCATCAGTCCTATTATTGTTAGTGTATAGGAAAGCTATTGATTTATGTGTGTTGATCTTGTAGCCTGCCACTTTGCTAAATCTGTTTATGAGTTCAAGCAGTTTACTGATGGAGTTTTCTGGGTCTTCCAGAACAGGATCATGTCATCAGCAAAAAGAGAGAGTTTGACTTCCTCTCTTCCTATTTTTATCCCTTTGATCTTTTTCTTGCCTAATTGCTCCAACTAGGGTCTCAAGAACAATATTGAATAAAAGTGGTGAGAGCAGACAGCCTTGTCTTGTTCCCGATTTTAGTGGAAATGCTTTCAGGTTTTCTCCGTTTAGTATTATACTAGCTGAAGGCTTAGCATATACAACCTTTACATAGTTCAGAAATGATCCTTTGAACCTTATCTTCTCTAGAGTTTTGAACATAAAATGTGCTGGGTTTTATAAAAGGCCATTTCCGCATCCATTGAGATGATCATGTGTTTTTTTCCTTGATTCTGTTTAAGTGGTTTACGTTAATTGTTTTGCATATGTTGAACCAGTCCTGCATTTCTGGGATGAAGCCCACTTGATCATGATGGATTTTGAATATGGTTTGCTAGTACTTTATTAAAGATTTTTGCATCCAAGTTCATCAGGAATATTGGTCTGTAATTTTCTTTTTTTGATGTATTCTTGTGGGGTTTTGGTATCAGAGTTATGGTTGATTCATAGAAAGTGGATGGGAGAGTTCCCTCTTTTCAGTTTCTTGAAATAACTTAATAAGGAGAAGTGTTAGTTCCTCCTCAAAAGTGTGGGAGAAATCATCGGGGAAGCCATCAGTTCCTGGGCTTTTCTTCTTTGGTAGACTTTTAATTGCAATATGGCTTTCAGTTCCTGTGATTGGGTTATTTAGGAATTAAATATCATCCTGAGTCAATTTAGGGATGTTGTATGTGTCAAGAAATGTATCCATTTTTTCCAAATTATTAAATTTGGAGGAGTATAAGTTTTCAAAATATGATCTTAGAATTTGTTGGATTTCTGTGGGGTCAGTGGTGATCACTCCCTTTTCATTGGAGATTTTATTGATTTGCTTCATTTCTCTCCTTCTTTTGGTTAGATTCGCTAGCAGTCTATCTATCTTGTTTACTTTTTTCAAAGTATGAGCTCTTTGTTTCATCAATTCTTTTTATTGTTTTTTTTTTTGTTCCCAATTTCATTGATTTCAGCTCTGATCTTGATTATGTCCTTTCTTCTGCTGGCTTTGGGGGTTAGATTGTTCTTCCTTTTGAAGGGCTTTGAGATGAAACATAAGCTTATTTAATTGGGATCTCTCTTCATTTTTAATGTGAGCACTCAGTGCTATAAATTGTCCCCTTAGGAAAGCTTTCATGCTGTCCCAGAGGTTTCAATATATTGTGTCTTCATTTTAATTCTCTCCCAAGAATTTTTGGATTACATCTCTCATGTCTTCTTGGATCCATTCTTCATTTAATAGTGTATTGTTTAATCTCCATGAATATGTATGCTTTCTGTTATGATTATTACTGTTGATCACTAGTGTCATAGCATTATGATCTGAAAGGACACACAGGATAATGTCTACTTTTTTATATTTGCTGAGATTATCTTTATGAAACAAAATATGATCTATTTTGGAAATGGATCCATGTGCTGCAGAGAAGAAGGTGTATTCTGCTAACCTGGGATGGAAAATTCTATATATGTCTATTAAGTCCATTTGATTTATGGAGTTATTTAGGCTGGTGATTTCTTTATTGATTTTTGTTTTGATGATCTATCTGTCTAATGGTGACAATGGAGTGTTGAAGTCTCCCAGTATTATGGTGTTGAGATCCACTAGTGGTTTGATGTCATGGAGTAATTTATTCACATAGTTGGGTGCACTGTTGTTTGGAGAGTAAATATTAACTATGGTTATTTCTTCCTGTTGAAGGGTTCCTTTTAATACTAAGTAGTGGCCTTCTTTATCTCTTCTGATTGATTCATGTTTGAAATATACTTTTTCAGATATAAGTATAGCGACACCAGCTTGTTTTCTTGTGCCATATGCATGGTAGATTTTTTTCCCAACCTTTCTCCCTTAATCTGTAGATGTCATTGCCTGTGAGGTGAGTTTCTTATAAGCAGCATATTGTTGGATTTTGTTTTTTGATCCAATCTGCAAGTCTGTGTCTTTTGAGTGGTGCATTTAGACCATTTATATTCAGTGTTAAAATAGAAGTGTGTAATTGATTCAAAGTCATTGTGTCTTTTTAGCTAGTTCTGTGGTTGTCTTGGTTAGTTATCGCTGGATGATACTTTTATTGAATTTCTTCAGTTTGTGGGTTTTGGGTATCAGTTTCTTTTCTTCTGTCTGGAGTGTTTCCTTTAGAATTCTTTGTAGGGAGGTTTTCTGTTGATGAATTCTGCCAGTTTTGTTTTATCATGAAAAGTTTTTATTTCTCCATGAAATCTGAAGCTGAGTTTTGCTGGGTATAGAATTCTTGGCTGCATGTTGTGGTCATTTAGATGTTGAAAGATATCATTCCAAGACCTTCTTGCTTCCAGAGTCTGGGTTGAAAATTCACAGACAGTTCTTATTGGCTTGCCTTTGAATGTGATT
Organism: Aplodontia rufa; assembly: GCA_004027875.1. Lineage (NCBI taxonomy): Eukaryota > Metazoa > Chordata > Mammalia > Rodentia > Aplodontiidae > Aplodontia > Aplodontia rufa. The sequence continues at coordinate 6,985 of PVKS010016009.1, forward strand.
TGGCGTTTCTCCCTTACTGCTTTTAATATAGTTTCTTTGGTATCCCTGTTGTACATTTTGAATATGATGTGTCTTGGTGAGTTTCTCTTTTGATTAGGCCTATTGTGTGTCCTAGATGAGCATGTCTGATTCTATTTTTATGTGAGAAAAATTTTGATTCACAGTTTCTTTGAGAATATTCCTCATACCATTGTTGCGTGTCTCAATTCCTTCCTGTATTCCAATTACTCTCAGATTGTTTCTTTTCATTTCATCCCAGACATTCTTAAAATTCTGATCATGATCTCTTAATTGTTTTTCTTTTTTGTTTCAATCCATTTTGATTAATACTAAGAAGCATGATTCCTGGGTTGGATAGTAAAAGTTTTGTAAGATCATAGGCTTAGTTTTGTGAGAGTGTGCACCACTCTCTTAAAAGTGGTGCAATTCCGGCAACAATGAATGAGAATTTGTGGTACTCTACATACACATCATTATTTAGTGTTATCATTTTTTTTGTTTTGAAATTTAGCCAGTTTAATAGTTATATAGCACTATGCTTTTTATTCTTTTTCTTGCGATATTATGCTGAATAGGTGTTCTCTAACAATGTTGAATAGAGGTGCTATGAAAAGACATGTCTTGCTTCCACTCATAAAGAAAACATTCAGGTTTTACTCAGTAAAATGTTATCTACCTTTACTTAAAGAATAATTTCTTCATTCCAGATTTACAGAAATATGTTTTTGATTTTGATATTTTTACTAAATAGAAGTTGAATCTTGTAGAATATGTTAAAGTGAATAGATATTTATTCTTATGCAGCCTGCTACTATGATAAAGAGCACTATTTTTCTAAATTAATCTGTTGAATATTTGAGACAGAACCCAATTCTTCCTTATATATTTTTTTAATATTTTATAAAATCTGTTAAATTCAATTTGTAATTGACAAAAAATTTGATAACTTTGGTACATAATTTTATGTTTTGAATTATATATACATATATATAAACATACACATATACATCATTTAAAATGGCTAACTTGAATTAATTAACATATATATCACCTCAAATAACTTTTTTTGGTACTAAGAACACTTAAAACATAGTCTATTTTCTAATATAAAATAAATTACTATTAACTATAGTTAATGATTATTGACTATAGTGATTCCTCCAATGTAGCTGAAAATGTTTCTTAGACCAATTTCTACCCTGTCTTTCCTGCCTGGACACCATGGAAACCATCACTCTATTCACTGTTTCTATGAGTTTGACTTTTGTACATTTCTCATATTTGAGATCATATGGTGTACCTGACTTTCTTTGACTGAAAGATAACTATTGTCCACCTTCCAAAATGGTCCTCAGGTTCAACTCTGCTGTGAAAATTAATATATTTAGTTCATTTCAAAGACTGAATAATATTCCATTGTGTATATAAACCAACTTTTCTTTATCTACTAATCACTGATCATCAATCAACTTGATATAAGTTCTTGAATATTGTGATTCATACCCAACAGACAAGAAAAGACAGATATCTCTTCAACATCATTATTTAATTTCCTTTGGATATATTCCAAGAAATAAGATTTTTATTTCATGTATGCTGTGGTTTTAATGTGTCCTCTGAAAGTCCATATGTTAGGAATTCAATCTCCAGATTCAAATGTTAATAGTAATGGGAGGAAGGATCTTTGGAATGTAATTAGCATTAGATGAGATTATTAGGGTGATAACCCCATAATGGTATTAGTAGTTTTACAGGAAGTGAGTGACCCAAACTAACACACTTGATCTGTCTTACTACTGATGTCTTCTGACATATTATTGGACAGCAAGAAAGCCATCACCTGATGCTAAACAGCCGGTGGCTGTATGCTACTAATAACTTCTAAGTTTCCATAATCATGAGCTAAACAAATTCCTATTCTTTGTAAGCTATTCAACCTGTGGTGCCCAGTTACAACAGAAAAGAATCTAAAACAATTTGGTAGTTTAACTTTTAGAAAAACCTCCATATCTGTTTCTGTAATGGGTATATGAATTAGTATTTCACTCAACAACAAGGAAGTGTATCCTTTTCAACAGATATGCAGCAACAATTACCATTGTTCATTTTGAAAATAACCATGATTCCAGTTGTGAAGTCATATTTCACTGTGATTTCAATTTGGATTTCCCTGAAAAATAGTAATTTGGAACATATTTTAATTTTAATTTTTATTTTTTATTTTTTTTTTTTTTGGTACCAGAGATTGAACCCAGAGGTGCTTAACCACTGAACCACATCTCTAATTCTTAGTTTTATTTTTTAATTTTGAGACAGGGTCTGTCTAAGTAGCTTAGAGACTCACTAAGCTGCTAAGGCTGGTTGCAAACTTGCAATCCTGTCTTAGCCACCCAAATTGCTGAGATTAGAGTCATGTGTCACCAAGCCCAGCTGCAGCATATTTCTATGTCTTGTTCTTTGTACGTTTTATTGTGAGTAGTGCCTATTCATGGTCCTTGCTCTTTTCTCAATTAGGTTACTTTATTATCTGGCCATTTAGTTGTTTACATTCTTTATCAGTTTTGAATATAAGACCATTATCTGATACACAGCTTGAAAATATTTTTTCCTATTCTAAAAATTTACCTGTTCTTGGGGCTGGAGCGGTGGCTCAGTGGTTTCGGCGCTTGCCTGGCAAGCACAAGGACCTGGGTTCAAACCCCAGCACCATGTACACAACTAAGTGTTGGAGCAACTAAGGCCATGTGAAAATCTAAATAAAGTTGTTTCTCTCTTTCTCTGTCTCTCTCACTGTCCCTCTCTCTTTAAAAAAAAAAAAAAATTTACCTGTTCTTGTCCTTTTACTATGTTGATTGTTCCCTATGCTATGCAGCACTATTTAAATTTGACACAATCCCAATTTTTTATTTTGCTTTTGTTTCCTATTTAGTAGTTATATTCTAAAAACTCATTGTGCAGACCAATTTCATGGAGGATATTTTTGCCAAATTTACTTCCAATAGTTTCATAATTTCAAGTACTATATTTAAGTATTTCATCTATTTTGAGATAATCCTCATATTTTATGTGAGATAGTAGTTTGATTTCATTCCTCTACATTTGCATATCCAGTTTTCCCAGCCAAACTATGGAAGAGACTGTCCTTACCCCATTTTATGTTCTTGTCATCTTTGTCAAATAACTTGAACATCAATGAGTGGATTTATTTCTGGAATCTCTATTCTGTTTTACTGGCCTGTGTCTCTTATTATACCAGTACCATGCTGTTTTAATTTTTATAGCATTGTGGTAGATTTTGCAAACAGATGGTGTGATGCTTCAACCTTTTTTCTTTTTGCTCAAGATTGTTTGGTTATTTGGGTTGTGTTTGGCTCCATACAAATTTTACAATTATTTTTTCTATTTCTGTAAAATAAGGTCATTGAGATTTTGATATGGATTGCATTGAATCTGTTTATTGTGTTAGGTAATTTGTTTGGGTTACATACACATTCTAACAATAATAACTCTTCTGATGCATGACCATGGGCTGTCTTTCCATTTATTTGTAACTTCAATTCTGTTCATCAGTGTTTTATAGTATTTAGTATGCGCATCTTCTCCCTTCTTGGGTAAGCTAATTCCTAAGACTAATTTTTCTTTTAACTATTATAAATATGGTTATTCTTTTGATTCCTTTCCAGATTGTTTTCTGTTAGTATGTAGAAAACATTATTGGTATTTGTTTGTTGAATTTATATTCCAAAAATTTACAGAACTGGTTTATTATTTTTAACAGATCTTTGGTAGAACCTTGACTATTTTTCAGTATATAAAAGTATGTCATCCTTCAAACACACACAATAAACTTACTCAGAAGCATTTTTATTTTTCTCTTGCCTACTTGCTGTCTATACACCTACATTTTGTAGCTTCTCTCTTTATAACTATATGTGTTTCCATTTTATCTTCTACAAAATTAATGCTTTATTTCCTTTATATGATCAAATTGCAACATATAAGTCAAATAAATAAGAAAATAAATGACAAACTTTAAGGAATATATTCACTAAATATTGTTAGAACCTGATGCAACATGAATTAATAACCCCATTTTTTTTATTTCAGGCTTTTTTTAAACTCCTGATACACTATATGATATAAACTAAGCATGAGCAATAGGTTTAGGCAAGGCATACATGTGTGATTGGATTCTAATCAATTCATTAAATAATTAAATTAACATAATGGGAAATAAAGCTGCTTTGCCAAAACTTGATATAAAATTAATGGTGAGCCAAAAGAAAAGAATGAAGACATAGAAAAAATCATCTTATTGTTAGTGATAATAATGGGAATTCAGACAAAACATTAGTTCCAGGTCCCACCAGGTTCCCATGATAAGGGTTCCAAGAAAAATTTCCAAGCAGTCCTGCCAAAGAATGAGAAGTAGTCATCACAGAATCTAGGTTCTTCTTAATAGCAAAGCCTGCTTTCCAGGAAGAATACTACTTCTCCAGAAAAAATGGATACTGAAAAGGTATCTCAAATGTGAAAGAATTTACTTCTTATGTCAATACTTTCAGTTTTTCTGACAAGAAGATAAAAGACAAATTAAAATGAAATATAGCCAACATGGGAGAGAGCTTCAAAGAAACTGACTGGGAATTCTGTGTCCAAGGAAGGAAAGAGAGGCAACAGAAACTAAATAGACAAATAAGAAAGGAAAGAAAGAGTTATTCAAACCCTCCAAAAGGACAAGAAATATTTGGAAAGTCAATTTTTAGTCAGCTTTTTTTTTTTTTTTTTTTTTTTTTTAGAGAAAGGGACGATGAGAGAGAGAATCAGCATCAGCTTTATTTAGTGTTTCATTTGGCTTTCATTGCTCTGACACTTGATTGTGTATATGGTGCTGGGGTTTGAACCTGGATCATTGTGCATGCAAGGCAAGCACTGTTACTTCTGAGCCACCACTCCATCCCTCCATTCCCAGCTTTTTGTTTTTTATTGTTGTGACTCAACAAACAATTTTAGGAGGAGAAGTTTTAGAAGTTTTAGGGGTCAGTTTCAGAAGTCTTTCTCCAAAGAAGACCTGCTCCATTCCTTGGGGCTTGAGGTGTGGCTGAATATCATGAGAAGAGTGTGACATGGGAAGTAGCTCAATGCATGGCTCCAAGAAGAAGAGAGAGAGAGAAAGATTGCACCCACCAGATACAAAATATGTACCCAAAAAGCACTACCCCAATGACCCAACTTCTCCAGTCACACCCTACCTGCCTTCAGTTGCCCTGTAATTTCCATCAGGGTATTAACTCACTGATGGGGTTAAGACTCTCATAACTTAATCATTTTACCTCAGCCTTCCTGCATTGTCTCTCATAAGCTCATGACCATTGCATAATGCAAAATACAGTTAGTCCATTTCCAAGAGTCCCCATAGTCTCTACAGTTCAAAGATTGCCCAAAAATTCAAGTCCAAAGTCTCCTCTGAGACTTTGCAAGGCAAACTCACATCATCAGCTCCTGTAAAGAAATCAACAGTAGTTTATAAGTATCCACTATATAAAGGTACAGAACAAACATTCCCATTCTTAAAATGAGGCATAGAAAGAAAGGATGGAACAAAAGCACGATCAAAATCCAGCTGAGCAAACAAATCCTGTAGTTCCATGTCCAGCACCTGGAGCAGATGGCATCGTGGTGTTCTCTATAAAAGAACCATGTATCTTTACCTTGCTGGTTGAAGTCCACATGGCCTCTCTCTTGGCTTGTCTCTGCTTTATTCCTATAGCTTTTCTCAACAGTCATTATGTGCTACTGGCATTTCTTAATCTCAAGGGTCTTCACTGCAGCTGCAGCTTCCTCCACACACTTCCATGAATCACCCTTTTTAGGGCTGCCGGCACGGACTCCAACTATGGTGCACTTTGCCTGTCCTCCCAGCCCTTCCTTTGAAATCTTGGTGGAAGCCTCCATGACTCCCTAACTCCAGCATCCTGTAGTCCTGCAGAACTGGCACCATGTGCTCTCCACCATCTTGAGCAGGAGCCAAGCCTCTAGGGATCATGGTTGCAGCAGCCTCTGTGTTCCTGGGTGGCTGAGCATGGTGAAACAACTTCCTAGGCCACCCTGTGCAAGCAGAGTGCCACTTTCGTCTCTTCCCAAGGGAGTTTTTAATTTTCCTCCTTTGAGTAAAAATGCTACAACAAGGGGCTGGAGTGGTGGCTTGGTGGTTATGGTGCTTGCCCGGCATGCGCAAATACACGGGTTCAAACCCCAGCACCCATGTACACAACTAATCATTGGAGCAGCGAAGGCCAAGTGAAAAACTCAATAAAAATTGATTCTCTCTGTCTCTCTCTCTCACTGTCCATCTCTCTTAAAAAAAAAAATGAAAAATGCTACAACAAAAAGTAGTATCTTTAAAAGCAGTTAGAAATTTTATGCCCTATTTATCCTTTTTAACATAAAGATTGGTTAAAATAAACTTTGACTAAAATATACACTACTGTAAGACTAAAACTGAATTTATAAAAATCAGTTTTAAATATGAAATATTAGGCATAGGTTAAAGAAATGTGAAATATCTACAATGAAAATTAAGGTACATCCATGAAAAAATATAAAAAATGGACATAGAAATAGAGATGTACCATTTTCAAAGTTTGGAAGATTTAATACCTTGAAAAATTTAAGCTTTCTAAATCTATGGATTTAATGAATCACCAACACAATAAAAAATGCTACGTTGGGGGCTGGAGCGGTGGCTCAGTGGTTACGACGCTTGCCTGTCATGTGCGAGTATAGGGGTTCAAACCCCAGTACCCACATATACAACTGTCAGAGCAATGAAAGCCATGTGAAAAACTCAATTAAAAAATTGATTCTCTCTGTCACTTTCTCTCTCACTGTCCTTCTCTCTTTAAAAAAAAAAAAGTGCTATGTTGGGCATGGGTCTCACACACACTTGTAATCCCATTGATTCAGGAGACTCAGCTAGTAGTTCACAAGTTCAGAGCCAGCCTCAGCAAATTATCAAAATCTTGTTTCAAAATAAAAATAAAAGGGCTTGGGATGTGACACATTGGTTAAGTGCCCCTGGGTTCAATACCTAAAAAAGACAAAAAAATGCTAAAATTCCAGTGAAAGTTTTGATAATACATTGTTAGTGCAAATAGGATCAAAAAGCACTTCAATTTTTTGATATATGTTAGTAAGTTGATATTTCCTGGAGAGCTACCTGGCATATCCTGACATACAACTAAATGAACTTTGCCTTTGACTTCACATGGATACATTTATGAGATCATACCTCCAATATGCTTGTATGTGAAAAACAAGTTTTATAGTGACTTCAATTGCAGTCTTAAAGGTAGGGAAATTCTAAAAGCAATGCCAAAGTCCATCAATAGAGAAAAGATTGAATTATTTAAGTATTCATATACAATTGAATATTATACAATTATTAAATTAATGATGTAGTATTATTTGACTTAACGTGCTATTATCACCAATATATTAAATTAAAAAGCAGAATGTAGGAATTTTTTTTCTGTCCATATTTACGTTTTAAAAAAAGATAAATAAGGCATAAAGAGAATTTCTAAATCCTTTTTAAAGATACTACTAACTTTTGTTGTACCACATTTTAAGTAAAACTTATGTATTAGTCAGGGTTCGCTACAGGAACAGAATCAACAGGATAAAATTATTAGATTGACTTTCACAACCAGAGACCGGATAGTCCAGAAATGGCCACCTGCAGGCTGGAGAGCTGGAAGAACCAACAGGTGCACAGTCAAGATGCCAAAGCCTCAGAGCCAAGGGATCAAGGATATTATTCCTGTCCTGACTGAAAGCCTGGTAACTCCCTGCAGAATGGCTGGGCAGAGTCCGCTTAGGAAGAGTGAAGGAGCTAGAGTCTCATGTCCAGAGAAGCAATCAAGAACTTTTCAAGAAGAATGGGACTTGCATCTGCTTTCTTGTCCTTCCAGCTTTTATTCTATCCTAGCCTCCAACATATTGAAGGGTGATGCCCACACTTGGGGTGGGTCTTCCAGTTCACTCTTCCACATGCCAATCATTCCTAGAAGCATCATCATTGACACACCTTGAAGATTCAATTTTAGGAGCCCCTTAATCTTAGAGCAATGTAAATCTAATGAAGTTGACAATTGGGATTAACCATTACAATGATCAATGTGATTATTTCATCTGTACTCTATTTCCCATTATTTGTACTTAAGTAGATTTTCATATCCTCTTGGTCTACACAGTAGGGTAGAAATCTTTATAATTTACATGAACATAGAAGTTATTAAATTTATCACTGAAGGTAAAATTCAAAATTCAGGAACAGAGTGTAGAGGATAGAACAGAAAAATAAAAGCAGTGATTTTCTCCTCCCTCCTCCTATCCCTGTAGTATCACACTAATTGATTAATATTTTCTATATCCATCTCATTCTCACCAGTTAAATTATATTATCTAATTATAGCTTATTTCCATCTTCAGTTTCCTTAATAAAAGTCACCATTATATATATATATATATATATATATATATATATATATATATATATATATATATATCTATCTCCAGGAAATTCATGTTTATGGTTATTGACCTTCCCAGGTGTCAGTGGCTTGAAATAGCAGTTGATATTGTATTAGAAATCTCTAACAATATTCTTGAACTTCATGGAGGAATATGAGTTTGGAATATAAGTGTGAATGCAGTGGTCTCCATGTTCTTATTAACATTGCTACATTTCTCTTTTTCCCCTTCTCAGGCATTCAGTTTATCTTTTGTTTTTATTGAAATAATCATTACATAGATTTTATCACTTGGAAGGAAATTTCTTTACTACAGAAGGAAGAGACAGTATAAGAAAAATGTACAGCTATTATTTGTCATTATGATAATTATGATCTATCAATTCAATTCCAGGACAGACCTGCAGACACAAACTTTTATCAACTTCATAGTTTACCTTTCTTGCACCCAATTGTAATTTATTTCTCACATAGCCCAAAAGCCACAGGTAATTTACTGTAAGTAATCCACTAGCCAGACTGGAACTGCTATTCTGGTTTTTCAAACACTAAAATGTTCACATTGAATTTCTAATAATTTCTGAGTAATTAAAGTTTTATTCTTTCCTTTGTTAATATTATCTGAAAAGACAACATATTTCCAGTACATTACCAGATGCTAGAATAACAGAATAAAAGGCAAAGCAAAATTAAAAAAAAAAGAGATACCTGATATCATGTCAGTGTCTCTGCTTTATGAATATTCTGTTCTGAACCACAGATGACAAATTGAATTCCTTATATCAGGGTTCATTGCGAAGACATGTTTGACTGCCAACAGTCCTAATCCCCTTGAAGAAAAGAGTTGAGAGAACATCATGCATTCTCCACTTACATCATACCTAGTACTCCTATTCCACAACCTGTCCAGTCCAATGATTTTATGCATAAAGTCCCTGGAGCTTCAGTTATTTGATTTTATTATCTATGCTTACTTAGAAGATAAAAATTCAAGTAAATAATAAATTAAAGAAAAATCCCAGCTATCATGAACATCTCAAAAGAAAAATTGCTGTTTCTATAAAGATGTTATCAGATTTGTCAGAGAGTATTTCACTACAAGATAATGTAACTTTATATTTGAAAATATGTATGAAATTTCTTGGGAAGATTGGGACATTGAAATAGAGCAGAAAATCTGTGTAAACATGTGAAAGTTCTTCTTATGCAGAGATTCAAGAGTGTGATCTATGAACATCTAGAAGATCCCTGAAATACTTTTATGGTATCTGCAAGGTCAAAATTATGGCATTTTGATTTGTGCTGATTTGGTAAAAATAATGATGTAAATGCTGCTTATACCTTAGCATAAATCAAGACAGGGCACTCAGTTGTATTGGTAGGAATTTTATTCTTCACCATCACACACTTGTTTAAAATTAAAATGCCTGTTTCACTTACAAATATTCTTAGAAAAGAAGAAAAAATTTAAAATTTTATTATAAAGTTATACTTCAGTGTTTTCTTATTATTCTGGGTGACAAATCAGAACTACTCATAAAGTAAGTCTATTGAAAGTATTGAGCTCACATTGAAGAAGTATAAATGCATGTTCATTGTTGTTGTAAATGGAAATAGCTACTTTTTTTTATGATCACCATTTACCAGCAACAAATATGGCTAAAATAAGATAGAAAGGGTTTGTAAGGGACAAATCATGGAGGACATTTAGACTACATTGAGGATTGTGCTTCTTAACATGGGAACCAATAGAAGTCACTTAAGAAGGTAAATATACAGAAGAAAATTGCAATACTGTATTAATCAATTTAAATTTAAATGAATTATTTCAAGTTTAAATTGTTCTTCAGTTAATGTCCCTGAATCTAACAGTGTTTCTCTACCAAATATTCTTCCCTATTTCATTAGCTGAACGTAGCTGTAACATTTACAGAAATATATTCACATCATATTGTTAAGCATGAAATGGAAGATTATTCCCCTATTTTAGAACTAAATAAATAATGTTTAATTTCATATAAATTTCTAAACAAATAATATATTTCATATAAATATTCAAGTTTCTATTTCTTTAATATTTATCATAAATTAGTATTATATAATTTAATTTTATTTATTTATAAGTATAGTATACAAAAATGGCATAAATATAGCAAAATTATATAAAAAATTTAAGTATTATAAATTAAGGTTAACATTGAACAAGCATTAAATAACTAAGTTCTAGAATACCAGAGTATAAATAAAATACAGAAGCATTTAGTTCAACAAAATATAACTTTAGATAGTGTCTGTTACTTCATTAATTTAAAGAACCTTAGAAAAACAAAGATATGACAAAATAAATTTCCATAACTGAAAAAGAGGCTTTTGTTTTGAAAACTTGGATTTTTCCCCCCAGAACTTATTTTAGCTACATAGATCTTATATAAAACTCTCATTGTTTTCTGTGTTGTATAAAATATATATTTATTTTTACCAACAAATCATTTTTAGTATAGAATATACAGACATAATACTGGATTGTAGGCATACTTTGCTTGGATACTGATTTTCTCAGCACAATTTTAAAAAATGTGATGTATGATATTTACCACTCATTCTCTTTAAAATTGCATTCAAACACTGTACCTCATACAGTTCTTATAAAAATAATTTAATTTGGCATTATGCTTATGAATCCTTTCTGTTGTAGACCTTTTAAAAATTTAATGGACTTAAATAATATGGAGAGATATTTGCTTGTTTATTTCTGTTTCAACTATCACAAAATTCTTTTCCTAGAATTTCTTTCAGCAGAGAGATTACATGGTATGTGATTTCTGTAATGTTTACCTTTTCAAATGTTTTCCTGATTTATTATGTGTATTTCAGTTTGTGTAATATTCATCATAACAATAATGCTTGGTTTAGAATGGCAAGGGAAATTATAGCATAGAAATTTTGCTTTACTATGAAACATACAATTTATATATTTATCTTGTTTTGCAAGCAACTTAAACTTTCTAAACATTTATAATTTTGTGTTGAAAATTATTGCATTTTAATAAGTGAACTATAATATAGGAAAAAAGAGTGGTAAGAGATATTTGAGAAACATCACAGAGATTTATTTTAATATGAATAAATGTAGAAATTTCACATGTGGAACATCTTTGAAAATTCTTTTATTCAAAACAATGACTGAATTTCATTGTATTATATGTATTTGAGAATAATGTTTTATATAGGAAGTTATATTCAAAATATATGACCACTTGCACTCTCTGCTATATGTAATAAAAAAGATGCTGAGATTCTTGGTTATAATAATTAAATAAAATTAATTAATAATAATTAAGTATAAAAGAATTACAAATTGAAATTGCAAACAATATTTTATAGTGTATCAAAACATTGTTTAGTCCTTTACCTTATTATTACTAATTAGTATTTCTATGTATTTTCTGGTACTAGGGATTGAATCAGATCCTCAAACCAAGTAAGCAACTACTCTTACAGCCTATTATTACTAAGTACTTTTAATATCAAGTATATTTTAGAAACATGAAAAAATATATGTGTATACAAATGAGGTTAAATTTACATATATTTTAGACTATAAAATTTAATTATAATGAATTATTAAATATTTCACATTTATTCAATAGTGTTGAAAACATTTCTAAACAAAGATTACTTTTAAACTGAAACCCGAAATGTACCATAGTGAGTTTTTTTTTATATAATTTCACAGATAAAAATCAGGTAATTTCTGTAATTATGGAAGCACTGTAGAAATTTCTGCATTGAATTTGGTGTATAAGTGCTGATAGTTTAATTTAAGATATATTCTTAAATAACTGTATGGACATTCACATATTTAATATTTCATTTAATAATAGGATTGAGTTTATGAATTTTGCTAAATCTTGATGTTTAGCAAATATAGTTAATATATGTATGAAATTATGTGTTCTATAAAGTCACACATCACTCACCTACATCTCTCATCAACAAAAGCATTATGAAAAGTTAAATATCTGAAAGTGTTGATGCAAGTGAGGGAAATTCTGTTACTAATAAAGAAGCAAAGCCAGTGTATACAACTCCTTATTCAAGACTGGAAGACACAAGAAGGGCTTCAAACAATTTTCTATTAATGCACTGTAAGGGATATCCAGATTGCTCTGAAATGGAAAAGAAAGGGATAACAGTAGAAGAAATTTAGAAAGAATGGCATAATGGGATGATATGACAGATGATGACGAATTTGGACTGAGTGCCAGCAGTTAAAGTGTTGAGAATTAGTTGCTCCTGGATATAATTCAAGACAGCATTTTCAGGATATGCTTAGAGATTTTGATGTAGCATATGAGAAGATAAAGTTTCAACTAAGTTATTCTAAGGATTTGGAGGAAGAAAGTAGAAAAATGTACTTATCATTCTTGAGATGTTCAAAACAATAATAGATTGAATTTTGGAAAGCAAATATCAAGTTTTGTTTATGTGAAGTTAGAGATGATTTTTAGAAATTGTTAGAGAAGATGTCAGAGAGCTAGATATGTGAATTTTGAGTTCAAGGACAGGACCAAGATAAAAATTTGGGAGTCATAAAATATGCATATTTATTTTAATAAAACAATATTTTTCATTATAATTTTACATATTGAAGGGGTTTGTTGTTACACTTGCATACATGCACAGGTCACATATCCCCTGTTTACCCTCCCCATTCTTACCATAGTCTGTGAGTTTGCCCCCAATTTGATTGGTAATCTGTGTTTAATGAGTATATCATCTAAACTTATTGTTCTCTCAATCTTTCCTATATTGTGTTCCAGTTTCCACATATGAGAGAAAATATTTGACCCTTGAGTTTCTGGGTTTGGCTGTTTTCATTCAGCATGTTTTCCCTGTCTCCATTATTTCCCAGCAAAGACCATGATTTCATTTTTTTAAATAGCAGAGTAGAATTTCATTATATATATATTTATATACATATGCATACACACATTATACACACACACATACTATGAATTTCATGATGTATATATCTATATCTATGTATATCTCTATATATATAAAGATATATATATATATACATGTATGTTTATATATACCACAGTTTCTTGATCCACTCATAATATATACATATATATATGTATACACACACATATTTCTCTTTCTCAACCTCTCTATATATGTGTGTTTGTGTGTGTGTGTGTGTGTGTGTGTGTGTGTGTAGATACATTCCATAGTTTAGGTATTATGAATTGTGCTGCCACACACATTGACATAGCTATGTTACTGTACTATGTTACTATGTTGAATTTATATCTTCTGGGAAAATACCCAGAAGTAAGATAGCTGGATTGTCAGTGCTTCCATCCCTAATTTTTTGAGACATCTCCATAATGGCTTTTCAGAGTGGTTCTACTAGTGTACAGTCTCACCAGTGATGTATAAGGGTCCTTTCCCCCAACAACCTCTCTAGCATTTGCTATTTGTATTCTTGAATTTTGCCATTCTGACTGGAGTGAAATGAAATCTTAAAGAAGTTTTGATTTGCATTTCCCTGACTGCTAGAGAGGTTGAAATTTTTTTTCATATATTCATTGGCTTTTTGTATTTCTGCTATTGAGAAGTTTTTGTTTAGCTATTTTGCCCATTTATTGATTGGGTTATTTGTGATTTGGGTATCAAGCTTTTTGAGTTCTTTGTATATCCTGGATATTAGACCCCCATCAGAGGTGTATCTGACCGTGATTTTCTGTAGGCTATCTCTCTTCACATTCTTAATTGATTCCTTAGCTGTGCAGAAGCTTTTTAGTTTAATAGCATCCCACTTATTGATTCTTGGTTTTATATCTTATGCTATTGGGGTCTTGTTAAAGAAGTCGGTGCCAGCTCCCATATGGTGGAGGGTTGACCCTATTTTATCTGCTAACAGTTGTTAGGGTATCTGGTGTAATTTCTAGGTCTTTGATCCATTTTGATTTGAGTTTTGTGCAGGGTGAGAGATATGGATCCAATTTCATTTTTCTTCATATGGCTGTCCAGTTTTCCCAATACTATTTGTTGAAAAGAGTGTCTTTTCTTCAAGATATATTTGTAAAAATATTTATTGACTCAATATATATTATTTTTGTCAAAATTTTTACTGCTGTTACAAGAAGCTCCAGCAAGAACAATTTTAAAGGATGAAAGATTTATTTAGGGGCTCACAGTTTCAGAGTCTTAGTCCATAGAAGGCCAGCTCCATTCTTTTGGGGTTCCAGATGAAGCTAAACATCATGGTGGAAGTGTGGTGGAGGAAAGCAGCTCATAATGGTAAGGAAGCAGAGAGACTTGACTTTTCAGATACAAAATATATATGCCTAAAATACACCCCCAGTAACCCATGTCCTCCAGCCACACCCTATCTGTCTTCAGCTACCACTCAGTTAATCCTTATCAGAGGATTAATTCACTGATTGGGTTAAGCCTCTCATAACCAAATCATTTCTTCTCTGTCTTCTTGCATTGTTTCAAACATAGGCTTCAGGGGGACACTAGGTATCCAAACAATTATACCCAAATTGATAGAATTTCCACAACTCTTCAAAGTTGTCAAAATTATCAAAAACAAGGAAAGATTTAAAAACTGTCATTGAATAATAGAGAATCAGAATGCATGGTAACTAAATGCAATGTTGCAGTTTCTGCTTAGCCTCCAAACCAAAAATGAACCCAAATATAACTTCATGCTTAGTTAATACAACATCACCAACATTAATGTTGAGTTTTGACAAATGTGATGTGGTAAAATGTTAACTTTAGATGAAATGGGTGAAGTGTGTTCTAGAATTCTCTGTACTGTCTGCAAAGCTGTACAGTAAAGCTGAAATTATTCCAAAATAAATATTTATATTTAAAACTCAATAATCATGGATCACTGAGGATTTAAAACATGAGGAAATAATAATTTTCATGATCCTACCAGAGCTTCATCTAACCAACATCCTGGAAGATACAGTGGGGGAGAGAAATGAACTGGATGCTGTCAGAATGAAGCTGGGATTAGAAACTTAGAATTCATAACTATTGCTGGGCTTCAACATGCAATGCATTGAGAGCTTTACATCAGAAAGAGGAACTCATTTGCTGAAACCTGCCTCCTGAGGACACATGTGACCAAAATGGTTCCCGACACCCTACTCAGGGGCGTCACCTTGAGGTGGTGATGCCTCTTCGGACCTCCCGATGGGATAGGTTAAATATACCTTCCGCCCTCGTGAACAGCTCGTGGTCCCCATTGCTGCATATGGAACTGCTACCTGCATGGGCTCTCTGCCCCTTGCTGACCTTTCCTTTCATTGGTCCCCATACTCTTTATAACTGCACACACTTCCTCAATAAACGAGTTCCTGCTGTGACTGGTCTCTCTTAGTCTTTCTAAGACTTCAAGGCCTAGCCCATCAGCAATGCACCACCCAGGATTGGAAAAACCTGACCAAAGCCGTCCTCCCTGGCCCCCTGTACTTTAAATGGTGTGCCTTCTTTAATGAGAAGTGTCATGTCCAAGTGGAACGGAATCAGGCGGCTAACCCACCAATCCTGATAACCTATGGGATGCTTTCTGGGTCCAGTGATCAATTTTCTACCGGCCTCTTATGGGGCCGCCATCCCTGCCCCACACCAGGAGCAGGTATGCTTCTTGGGGCTGACTACCTGGAAGAAATTAGTGGAGGGACCTTCAGAAACCCCCATCGCTGATATAACTCAAAGGGCTATAAAGGACCTGGTGACCTTCATTGAGAGGGTAGAGAGGAGTCTACAAAGAAAATTCCCACCTGGGCCCCTAAGGGACCAGTTTGTTAAGATGTTAGTTTGAGAAGGAATGACCACTGACCACAAATTGGCATGTGCAGTCAATGGGGTGATGGATAGTGGCTACCAAAGATGTTGGCTCTCAGGCTCATCAGTCCCAGGCCCTGGTTGCCACCTAAAGGCCACTGTTCCTATGGTGCCTGCCATTCAATGGCTACCAGGCCCCCCTGTTATGGTGGAACAGTGGCCTCTCCCTATAAATAAATTAGAAAGACTAAGAAAGATAATTTCTGAGCAGCTAAATTTGGGGCATATTGGGCCCTCCTTGAGCCCATTGAATAGCCCAGTATTTGTGATACAGAAGGCTTCAGGGAAATGGAGGATGTTACAGGATCTAAGAAAAATCAATGAGCGGATGGTGCCAGTGGGGGTCCCCCTGCGAGGGCTGCCATGGATCCCTGCCATTCCCCAAAATCTATCTCTCATTGTGATGGATATCAAAGATTTCTTTTTTTCTATCCCCCTTGATCCCCAGGATTGCAAAAAGTTCACATTTTCTGTCCCATCCTCCAACTTCCAGGGACCAGACCATCGATATGAATGGGTGGTGTAACTGCAGGGTGTCGCACCTCGGGTGTCTCTGAGGGTGGATGGGATGGTTCGGACCAGCCGAACCGTCCCCCGGCCAAGCAGGAGAGTGAGTGCAGCGACCGGGCTCTCCCTGGACTCCCTTCAGTGGGAGCCCCCTCCGCCCGGCCAGGGAAATGAGTCAGTAACATGGAGTTGGAGGCAGCTCAAAATCCGTTTATTACCAAGGCACACGGGTTTTTGTAGGGAGGGGAGAAAGCCAAGGAACCAATGGTGAAGCAGCAGACTGGCTTATCCCAGCCAATGAGGGACTGTCATGTTGGTGTTGTAGTTTAAAGGGGTACAGAAAGAAAGAGGGAGCAGCCCTCAAGCACACACTTTTTTGTGCGCATTTGCTCAGAGCATGCGGAGCATGAAAGAGGAAGCTTAAGAGGAGAAGAAGTGTCATGGCGTCCGGTGCAGCATTTGTCTTTTGCACAGTGCCCAACAGCAGGGGATGGCTAATAGCCCTGCCTTTTGCCAGCATTATGTATCACAAGTTTTAAAACCCCTTCAAGGACAATCAGACATTGCTCTGTATGTGTACATGGATGATATTATTCTGGGAGCATCCGATGCTATAACTTTGAGTGCAGCTTATAAGGAGCTCCAAGCCCTCCTACAACACAGGGGTTTACATATATCTAACGATAAAGTTCAAATTTTTCCCCCTTTTAAAATTCTTGGCACCAAACTCCAACTGGACTCTGTTTGTCCCCTTAAGCCTCAGCTGCAATTTCAGTCACCATACACTTTAGTGGAATTACAAAAGCTACTAGGGGAATTGAATTGGTTGAGACCTTGGCTTAAGTTGCCTACCAAGGAATTGACCCCTCACTTTGACTTGTTAAAAGATAAGACCCTCACATATGTCATTACTATGACTCCAACACATCAATTAATATTTTAAAAAATCCAGGCTACATTGGATGATTCTTGGCTGGCTCTTTACCAGCCTAAGCTCTCATTATGCCTCTGGGTTCTTCCCGGGACACACCTGTCCTGGCAGCAATTACTCAATTAGGTGAATCCCTTCAATAGATACATGCTTCGGTGGGAGGAGCCCCTCGAATTTACTCCCAGCTTGACCAGCTAGCTGATTTAGTGATCAAAGGTAGAGATACAGCCCAGAGACATTACAGGCAGGACCCTAACGTTCTGGTAGTCCCCTATCATTTGTCAGATTTCGATTGGGTAAAAAGAAATCACAATCGGGTGGTTTGCACCCTTGAGGGTTTCATGGGCCGCATAGATTGTCATTATGGTACTTCATTTTCTAAGCTACAATGGACCCCCCCATGCTTTTTTCAACCAGGCCTGTGGTGGGAGTCACTAATGTGTTCACAGATGGGGGGGAAATGGGATCAGCTGCGATAATATACCCCAGTCCCACAAACCAAAGTAAAAAGCAAGTCTTACATTACTTTGAACCAGTCATGGGATCTGCTCAATTTAAGGAAGTGTAGGAATTTGCTTTGGCCTTGACCCATGTCCAGGATACAATGAACTTATTCTCTGATATTTTATACATAGTCAACCTGCTCCCCACTTTAGTATTGGCACATATAAAATTGGATAAAAATCCCATCACCCCTCTGATGATCCAGGTCCAATCCTTATTACAAGGTCGGACCAAACCTATTTTTCTGCAACTTCTCCGGGGACACCAAGGACTGCCTGGATGGCTAGCCCAGGGCAATCAAATGGCGATCACTTGGTTACCAGTGGAATCATGACAACCACTGTCCAGCCCAATAGAGATTTCCATATGGCCCAAGGGCTCCATGAACTTACACACATAAACTGGAGAGGACTACATCAAAGATTTCCCTTGGTGGTGTTAAAGATCTTAAGAGGATCATAAGAACTTGCAAATCATGTATTCCCTTTTTACAGGTTCCTCCACTTCAACCCCCAGGGGTAAACCATAGAGGCCTCAAGCCTTGTATCATTTGGCAAACAGATGTCACTCACTATGCTCCCTTTGGAAAGTTAAAATATATATTTATGTCTATAGACACATATTCCCATGCTTGCTGGGCCACTGCCCATTCTGGTGAAAAGGCCCAACATGCTGAAAGTCATTTCTTACAATGCTTTGCTATCTTAGGACTACCCTCTCAAATTAAAACATATAATGGACCCTGCTTTATAAGCAAAGCACTACAAGAGTTCTTTCAACTCTGGAATATCAAACATATCACAGTAATACCATATAACCCAAAGGGCTAAGCCATCATTGACACACAAAACATTAAAAGATCAATTGATAAAACAAAATGGGGGAAACAACCCCCATGATCAACTGAGATTAGCCATGTTCACACTAAATATTTTAAATTTTTCAAAAGATTAACCCCTAACAGCTTTTCAAAAACACTGGTCTAATCAGACACCTTACATAAAAGTGGAAGTCCAATGGAGGGACCCCCTCAACAGGGCATGGCATGGTCCTGATCCCCTCATTACCCTGGGAAGAGGATTTGGATGTGTGTTCCCTATTGATGAACCAAGTCCAATTTGGGTTCCCGTGAGAGACCTAAAATATTGTTCAAAACCACAGGATGATCACCCAAGATCACTCTTGAGGAGTGATTCTCTATTCTTTCATTATCTCTCAACTGCCCCCATGGAATCCTTCTGAATGCCACCTTGCACATTAGGATTTTGTTCCCTTTACTGGACTATTGTGGCCCTCCCCCTCCCTGATGTTGGAATCCTCCCTAATAATCAATCCTTACCCATCCCTGCTATAGATCATTCCTCCTCCAGACATCCTCGGGCCCTCTCTGCTGTCTCCATATAAGCTTGGGGGTGGCTATGGGGGTGGGAATGGGTTTAGGAGGTCTTGGTCATTCCTTTCAGGTCTACAGTCTCAACTGGACTCTCTGGCCACCATGGTTTTGCAGAATTGACTCAGCCTAGACCTTCTAACTTTGAGGGAGGGAGGGTTCTGCTTGCCTTTACAGGAAGAGTGCTATTTCCACACTAACCGTTCTGGCATCGTCCAAGACAAGATCAAGAAATTACAAGAGGACCTCAAGAAATGTCGGAATGAATTGCATTCCAATTTCCTTTGGATCGGGTTGAATGGGTGGCTTTCTTACCTTCTCCCTTTGATGGGCCCCTTGGTTACGCTTACTTTTCCAATTCCTCAAAGATCGAGCGAAGGCTGTCCAATTGATGGTGGTCTGATAGCAATATGCAGTCCAGCAAGACTGTGACTGGGATACATATGAATCTGGCCATGGGCCCTACCAGGATGTGCGGGTTTAGGGTGATCCCTCTCTCTCTCTGCCCCCCCCCCACTACTGAAGGGCCCCCTGCCAGGCCTGCAGGTAAAAATGCCCGAAGTGCTAGGGTGGTAGTCAATAACGGGTAAGACCCCCAGGAGGGGGCAACCTAAGGCAGGCACACTCTCAAGTAGGGCATATACCTGCTGATAATACAAAAAGGGGAAAATGCTCGAATTCAACAGGCAGTGCATTGACAGCGTTGCATCAGAAAGAGGAACTCATTTGCTGAAACCTGCCTCCTGAGGACACATGCAACCAAAATGGCTCCCGACACCCTACTCAGGGGTGTCACCTTGAGGTCCTGACACCTCTTCCGACCGCCTGATGGGATAGGTTAAATATACCTTCCGCCCTCGTGAACAGCTCGTCGTCCCCATTGCTGCATATGGAACTGCTTGCTACCTGCACGGGCTCTCCGCCCCTTGCTGACCTTTCCTTTCATTGGTCCCCATACTCTTTATAACCACATGCACTTCCTCAATAAACAAGTTCCTGCTGTGACTGGTCTCCCTGACGTGTCTGATTGTCCTCCTTAGGGAGGGCTGGGAACGGGCGGTCAGCTGACCCTTGCCTCTCTTGGCCGCCTTGGTTGGGGCATGCTTCTCTCCTTCTCCCCTGTGGGTCAGGGGGAACACGAGAGGCTAAAAATACCAACAACTATTTTATATGTTATTATAGCAACTACGTTTCATGTGAATTGTTTTTTTTAAAAGTCTCTCTCCCACTGTACATGTTATTTGAAACTTACCTTTATTTTCATGTTGTAATATAATACAATACTGCAGTGCCTAACACAATATTTGTGGATTTTATGTTGGGGATGAATTTTCAATTCAGACAGATGATCAGAGAAGTAGAGGTGTTGAGTTTGTTCATGCTCACTATTCTGTACCCTTTGCCAACTTTCTCTGTTTCCTGAAAGAGCTGAGCAGACCTCCTTATGATTTCTGTTTAAATTTAGTCAGAAGATAAGAGAATGACAGAGAAAAACACTTTGATAATGACAATATCTATTGAAAGTTCTCACTGGGCACGTTTTTCCTATAGTTTCAACTCTCTCTAGCTTCTAGAATTTGATCCCTGTTTTGGACTGAATTTTGTCTCCCTCAAAATTCATGTGCTAAGTTTCTAACTCCAGGACCTCAGAATAGGACTGTATTTGGATATCAGGTCTTTAAAGGGATAATAAGGTTCAATAAAGTCATGGGTGGATTTAATTCCAGTGTCACTGCTGTCCTTATAAAAGAGGAGATTAGGACACAGACACATAGAGGAAAAACACATGAAGGTAATGGCAGAAGATGACTACCTATAAGAATCTCAAACCAGGGCTGGAGCGGTGGCTGGGCGGTTTCAGAGCTTGCCCTGCATGTGCTAGTACACGCATTCAAACTTCAGCACCAGATACACAACAAAGTTCTCAGAGCAACGAAAGCCCCATGAAAAGGTAAATAAAAATTATTTCTCTCTTTCTTTCTCTCTCTCTCTGTTGAAAAAAAAAAAAGAAGAAGAAGCTGAAACCCACTCGGCAGACACCTTGATTAGCTACATTTTTTTAAACTAGGGATTAAACTCAGGGGTGCTTTCCCACACAGCTGCATCACCATCACCTGTCCTTTTTTTTTTTTGAGACAAGGTCTCCCTAATTTGCTTAGGTTATCTGGAATACCACCACCTCCCTCCCAGTCCTTGGGATCACAGGCCTGCCCCACCATGCACCTTTGATTACACTCTATTTTGCACTTCTGCCTTCCACAATCATAAGAAGAAAATCCTGTTTTTTCACTCATTGACCCTGTAATAATTTGTCAGGCCGACCCAAGTAAATTTATGAGTGCCCATACTTTTAGACACAGCATCCTCTCACTTTCAAGCACTGCAATGCCTCGTCATCTCTTGTCAGTTTCCATTATCCCTGAAAAATTTTATCAACTATATTTAATCACTTACTTTCAGCACATTATGTGTTTTCTGTCAGAATGCTGTTTATTTTATTTTGTTACAAAGTGAAGAAAGTGACAATCCTTTTTCTAGAAAATCTAACTAAAATACTTGTCAGTTTCATCTGATGATACAAGCCATGCATTTTAAAGCAGAATCCTCAATATGAAATTATTGGACTGTTTAGTAAGTGTTCCATTAATGATCATCCTCACATAGTTTATTATCTTTGAGAAATTTGAATTTACATTAAATAGATTGCTATACATATACCCAAATGTACATATTTAGCTGTTCTCTTTAAATTATGCCTCTTGAAAGAGTAAGTCAACCTTTCTTTGACAAATATGTCACCTTCATTCTGAAATTCATTTGGAATGATCATTTCATGACACATGGGATAATCAATCTTATTACTCTATATTACATCTTGCTTTGATAAAGTTGATATTTTTCATCTAGATTACCATATTTAAAATAATAAATCCTACTATCTTCCAATGATGATGAAAATTCATTTGCACAAGACAGTTTTAGAAAATCTCTGAAGGATATCCAGCAGGAAATTTAAAAGTGTATCAAAATTGGCTACATTATAAAAATAATTGTGGACTAAGTAAATCATCTAAACTGATAACTATTCTGCAGTATTACCTATTTAAGTAGGTATATTAAAAAGGTAATTTCTAATGCTTTTCTAAGATATCCATACTACTTTTATTCTATAATACACTTTAAGGAAGCATGGATTAATGAGTACTGAGAAATTTTAAGTCAAAAATATTTTTATATTAAAGAAGAGAAAACCAAAATTAATTTTAATAAATTGCATATGTTAAGGTCCTTCATTTTGGTTTACTTTGGAAGTATATCTCTAAATCATTTATATATGCCATTCTTACATTTAACATATTAGACAATTTGGAAGAAATCACTAAAAATTTTCAGTCTTGTTAAATGTGATAGTTGCATGCATAGCCTTTGTAAAATGAAATGATGTAAGTTGATTTATATGCACAGAATATATATTTTCCTATCATTTGAAATTTAGCTAAGGGTGTAAACCCCTTGAATCTTACATAAATTTTCACTACCCATTGCTGCTTTCAATTTTAGAAAGAGAAAAATAAAAATTGGTTTCAGTCTTTCATAAAGGTTTTGTCCATCAGCCTTACATTTAGAATGATACAGAAAAATTCACCAGAAGAAAAATCCATTCCTGTCAGTCAAACTAAAATGGATATATTGGATTTCATAGAAAATCAAAATGAAACAATTGCCCAGCTGATTGTAAGACAAATCAGCGAAGCCTTTTACAACATCTGCTGGAAGATGGTAAGTGTTTGCTGATATGAAGCGTGCCTGCTATTCCCAGCCATCACTCAGAGAAGTTCTGGCTAGTATAAAAACCAGAAGAAATCAGTATACATAGATGCACACAAATCACCAGAATCAAGACTTACATTGTTAAAGAGTTGACATTTTCTTCTGTGCCTATGAAAATTTAGCAATTTCATTTTTTCAGATTCAAAGTTATTGATCAAATTATTCTGAAGACCTTCAGATGCTTAACTTGAATTTTTCACATATTGATATTTGCATAGGAATCAAAAGCTGTGTTGGTTTTAATTTTTATGTTGTGGAATTCTTAAGCAAAAGTAAAAAACAATGAGAGCAAGGATACTATTTCTAATGGAAGATTCCAATATGGTTGCCTTTGAGCAAAAGGGTAAAGAATAACCAGTCAGATTTTCAACTCTCCTAAATCCACTTTCAATTCTCTTTGATCTTTAAATTTAACTGTAAATATTATTATAGAAGTGCTTATCCTGTTATGTAGCAGCAAAAAATACATTTTATAGAAAAGTTATATTAATCATTTTTAACATTTGTCACCTAAATACATATCTTAATCTCTATAGTAGAATGTAGAGCTAAATATTTGTGAAATGTAATTGGAAAAATGACTGATAACTTGTAAGAGGTAGATAAATGTTATGTATTAGCATTGCCTTCATATCATTATAAGAATAATTTCCTTAACAAAAGTGAATTACATACATCTATCTTGCTTTTAAAAACACAGAAATATACATACAAACACACACACATACACACTCAGACACACACACACATTTAAAAAAAAAGACTCTGCAATGTATTCACACTCAATAGATCATTTCCCTGTAGTATAACCTAAAATTTGATTTCTCAGTGATCTGAGTCCTTGATTCTTTGATTCTCTCAGTGAAATCATTAGAGGAATCATTACAAGTCAAGATAACTATTGTAGATGCTTACAAATTCAGTGAAAATTTTATTTTTCTATTAAAAGAGTAAAAATGAGTATACAAATGAAATGTTCTTCACTTAAATATAAAATAATTATGAATCAAATATTAACAATAGTGTAAAGGCAAAAAAAAGCAAATTATTTAAGAGAATTATCAGATGTAATAGTGAAATATCTGGTTCTTTTTTTCCATCTCTTGTTGGTAAGTTTTAGCTCATGTGTGAAATAAATCAAAAAATTTTCAGAGGTGAAAAGTTTAGATTATGAGAGGAATAAACTAACCTGTAGATTAATCAAGTGATATGGATTAACTTAGCAATAACCTTTGGCAGGGTAGGGTGTGGCTGCAGAAGGTAGGCCACAGGGACATGCCTGTAGAGTATATGTTTTGTTCGTGGTAAGAAGAATCCTCTCTACTTTTCCGATTGCCATGTCCTGAGGTGCTTCCCCTCTCCCCACCCCCACAATTCCTTCCACCCTAATGTTTTTCCTCACCTCTGGTCCAGATCAATGGAGCTGGCCTTGTATGGACTGAGACCTCTGAGTCCACAAGCACTAAATAAACTCTTCCTCCTCTAAAATTGCTCCTTTCAGGTCTTTGGATCACAGTGGCAAAAACTCTAGCTGATGAAAGCACTAAGTATTTTTTTCTTTTTTCTTAAATATTGCTTTCTGACTAAGAGAAAAGACCTACCATAACAAATTGCTAGTATAAGCCTACAGACTCTGAAACTAACCTTTAAATACAGTATTATTAAATTCATAACTAATTTTTAATATCCAATATTATAAGATCTGTTGCTTCAGTGTGATAGGGAATAAGCCAAAAAGAGGTGCAATTCTTAAAACTTTTTGTATTATTGAAACAAACCTTTGGAGGAGAATACTGAGAGAGAAACGAGGATAATATTAATAAATATACCACAGAGAAATTGGTCCTGCTCAGGATCAGGACTCTCCTGGCCAAGTATAAATTTTTTCATGCTACCAGTGAATGCCGTGGATGTCATCCTATTACATCATGTATGTTTATATGCTAAGTTATTTGAATATAAATTATCTCATGATATTACATATTTTCTATTTTTCTTAAAATTTTTTTGGTATAGACTTATATATTGGAGGGATCGTTGTTACATATTCATGAATACATGGATATTGACATAGTAAGCTAAGGCTGATCCTTGTACAAGATCTTCATTCATTACCCAATTTCATGTCTCCTCTGTAATACCCCAGTGCTATAATTGGAAATGAGCATATGCACATATATATTAATTTTTTAAATTTCTGAGTTTCTCTACCTGCCTGTGTATAGTTAGGCTTCTCATGGTAGTTGAGTGTTCCAAGTTGTATTGATGATCCCCTTTATGCCTCTCTCCCCTCAATGCCTCCTTCCCTTTTCCCCCTACCTTCATAGTTATGGTTCCCCCAGCTTATGTGAAATTTCAGCTGTGGTGAATTTATTACTTAAACTTGGCTAACTTTCACCCTGTGTTAGGATTTGCTCTAGCTTCCACATATGAGAAGAAACATTTGTCCCTTATATATAACATATTTTAATAAGTCCAAACATATCACAATGGGCAGTAAATAGGAAACAAAGTCCAAAATCCAAATAAATATCTTTTCAAATAAGACTACAATATTTCTCCTCCAAACAATCAACCTGACATTGTGCGTCTGGTTTGCGGTGAGAGATTGTGCTAAGTTACACTAGGGAATGAAGCCATTCAATCACCTGATAAGTCATTTATTTAATATCCTATGCTCAACACTGGTGAGAGTAGGCCTTGTCTGTGAGTCCTTGCTTTGTTCCATCCTGCAGTGTTATTGTTTGTCAATGAAGTGATTTAATAAGTGTGGAACAATAAGGTTAGGTGAAGGAACTAGAGAACGAAGCTTAGTAAATTCCCAAGGGTGCACATTTTCTTTATCTTATTACTGGGAGTCTTTACTACTCAAAGACCTCTTAATAAAGATTTAAATAATACTTTTAGCAAATTCTGAGCAATCTGTCCATACAATCTTTCCCAAATCCTCCTTGCCAACAATCCTCCAAATGCTCTCCCACTGGGACTCTGAACATTGAGTTACAACTTTTGTCATTGCTGTGAATCAAAGCAGATTTTTATCTTAGACCCATAATAATTTCTGAGAAAGGAAACAACATGTGCTATTCAAAATTTACTTCTGAAATGACTTCCCTGATATATTCTCCTTCTGGACCACTCCTGAGAGGATTATGTTGCCACAGCTATCATGTTTAGAACTATCTGCCTAGCATCTTACTTTTATTTTTATAGTCCTCAGTCAGCTTCACATGGAATTCCCCCAAAGTTTTTGCTTGTGGATTGAGAAAAGGGTTGCAGTACAACTAATGTGAGAATACCAGAAGAGTGAGAAAACATTCAATGAATTGTTTGATCCTTTAGGGTTTGTGTGGGACCACTATAAAATGCATCACATCCAACTGAAGCCTTAATGACCAGATAGCAGGCTTTTTTTTTTTTTTTTTTTTAAGAGAGAAGGCCAGTGAGAAAGAAACCGAGAATCAATTTTTTTTAAGCTTTTCTTGTAGCTTTCATTGCACTTTGTCATTTACAGGGTGCTGGGATACAAACCCATATCCTCACTCTCAACAGGCAAACACAGTAACCGCTGAGCACTGTGCCAGGTCCCAGATAACACTCTTCAGTTCACTGAGTTTAGCATACATAACATAATACCCTCTGAGTTATTGTGAGTGCCATAGAGAACAGTTGCTTACAGCTATAGTGTGGACATCTGCAAATCCTTTCATCTTTGTCTCTGTTCCATGGAAAATCTTTAGATGATCACATCAACTGTGGTTTTTGTGGTTTCAAAGGTTACTACAAAACATCACATCTGTTTATTTAATTTGGAAATCATTATTTGACATACTCAATAGAAATTTTGGCAAAATAAAAAATGCATATTTTAATGGAATTAATCCTCTACCTTGAGCCTAAAATAAATATTAACAACCTGATATTCTGTGTTCCTTAAATCCTATAAGAAGGGACATATTAAAAATACCTTGAACCCTGTTAGATACAGAATAAGCACACATCCTTACCTCTGCCTTTTGCTTCTATTAACTTTGCCTTTTGCGTCTATCTTCTTTAATTATTGCATAAGGTATATATATGCGTATGGGGGGTATCCAACAGTTTAACATTGATTACCAAACTCCTAGACTATATGAATTCTATCAATAAGAGACACATCAGAAAAACATTATTGAATTCAGAATTGGTAACTAATAAGTTTCTTTCTCATGAAGAAACCTTATCCAAAGAATAAACAGAGAATCATATTTTACATAGTTGATGGTGACATTGATCTCTATGATTTTTCAAGTGCAGGATGTTGCTTTTGTTACATTATTTTGGGAGAAAGATTTGTTTCTTTGGCCCTTTATTTTCTAATGATCATATTAGGATTAAAGCTGATATGCTAACACTGTTAAGTACTATTATAAATATATATTTAAAGTCCAGGAAAATGATGCAGAAGGCTGAGAAAGGAGGATCACATATTTGAGGTCAGTCTCAGCAACTTAGCAAGGCATAAACAACATAGTGAGATTCTGTCTCAGCAAAAAAAAAGTGCTGGGAATGTAGCTCAGAGGCATAGCACCCTTGGGTTCAACCCTCGGTACAAATGATACAAATGAGGAGAAGAAGAAGAAGAAGAAGAAGAAGAAGAAGGAGAAGGAGAAGGAGAAGGAGAAGAGAAGGAGAAGGAGAAGGAGAAGGAGAAGGAGAAGGAGAAGGAGAAGGAGAAGGAGAAGGAGAAGGAGAAGGAGAAGGAAGAGAAGAAGGAGAAGGAGAGGGTGAGGGAGGGGGAGGAGAGGGAGAGGGGAGGGGAGGAGGAGTGGGGGAGGGGAGGGGGAGAAGGGGAAGGGGAAAAAAAAAAAAGAAAGACCAGGAAAATGATTGAAGGTGAGATTAAAAGATTCCCTGGGAAAATACATATGACCAAACAAATTAAGCTCCACCCTGAGCAGGCGATCATGTAGGCATTCAGTTGCTGGTATTCTTGATGAACTCAAGGCCATTTTCTAACTTTCCCTGTGACCTTTGTGTCTCAGTATTTTAGTTTTCTAGCATATGGTTATTCTAATATATATACATATATATGTATACATATGTATGTATATATATACACATATGAGTGCAATTCCACTTGAGGAACTCTAGGAATGAGATTTACAGAACATGCTTGTGATCTTTTATGAAATATTTTCACAGATTTGTCCTGGGAATCTGGACTCCAGTTCAAATCTGAAAGATCATTTAACTGAAATATCTCCCTACAGAGAAAAATTAATCTATGTTAATGTATAACTCTTTTTTCTTCTTCTTCTTCTTAGAAAGACCACAATGTTCCTTCTTCAACAGATTAAGATTTCTTTATCACTTGGTGAATGAATTGACCTCTGGATCCTTCAGAGAACATAGTTTGGAGTAGGTGAGACTCTTAAATCTTATAAATCTACTTTAAAGTTTTATTTCTCTCTATTCTTGAGGACTTTTTCATTATAATATAATGAGATATTTCTGGCATCTGAAATTTAGGCTTCATGACCCACTACTGAATCCAAATGTGTCAACTAATCAAGAAGAGTGATTATAAAGACTCCCATCTGCTTGACCTAGCATATCAAGTACAAAATATCTGGCAAATTCACTTATAAATTCAAGCCAAAATAAAATTATGTTCATTCCTAATTTTATACTGTTTTAAGGAATCATTCACATTATTTTGATTTTTTTCTAAATCTACATTATAAGCTTTAGAAAAAGTTGATAGTCCTTACATGAAAGTCTTCTTTTAGACTTGAGCTCATAATTGATCCATAGAGAATGCTCAAATCTGGCTCAGTCTAGAGAAATGATAGACAGTGAAGGTGAGCCTTAAGTAATACTGCTTTTCTCATATGAATTTATTTATTTATTTTTTGGAAAGGTCATTAAAGGATCCTCAGAAAAAGTGTTCAACAAAGATTTGTTGGATTATTGAATGATTATAAACTTTTATGTTCCACTCCACTTTTCTCAATAAATTCCCAAATGTTCACATAAGAAGGATGTGAAAATATTCATTAGAAATATGTGAGCAAGTGATACAGAAATTTGGCAACAGAGGATTTGAGATTTGGATTTCTGGTCAGTTATCTTAGTTGTGTTTTGAGAGTTAAGACATTCTTCAGCACTATCATAGAAATTATCTGGAATTTAGTATAATCAGAAACTTAGAAATGTAAAGCTTCCATCTTCTTTATTTAAGGAGAGCACTTGACAGAATCATTCTTTCTCCAAAGCCTTTTAATATCCATTCCCTAAATTTCATACTGTACAATTATTTTCCATTATATTTATCTACCCATTCAATAAAGAGCAATTGAACATCTATTCTATTTCATACATTATTCTAAGATAATGGAACAGAGTATTGAACAAAAAAGATAATATCTCTATTTAATGGAGCTCAAATTTTAATAAAATGAATCAAGAGATAAAGATATTTAATGTATATATGACATATCCAATGATGATGAGTGCTATAAGTATAAAGAAAGTAATATGAAGACAGAGAATTATTGCAGAGCATTATATAACAGAAACTTTATATCCCTTAACCTTTCCTACTAGGAGTCTAGCTCCTGGTGACAATAGTGGATCATTTGATCAAGGCCACTCATTGCACTACCATAATTACCCCTTTATTTCTAATTGTGTTTCCCCTGTTCTTAATCTCACAATTCCACGTACCTTCTCCTTCATGTGTTGAAAATATACTCTGTATCTATAATCACTCTATTTGCTCTATCATTTAGGTTTAATGATTAAGTGTGTAAGGAATAAATAAACTACTAATATCAGGAAGAACAAAAACAAAAGTATTAGAAACTATTATGTTGATTAATGAAAGTTCCAAGATTATTAGAGGCCCATCAATATGGTTACACCATAAATAATGATACCAAAATAATGTCACAGAATTAGGAAATTTCAGTCATTTTAGAGCAAAAATACACTGCAGTTTCTACCTTAAGTCCATAGTTGGTGCATAATGGATGCTGCTACCAAACTGTTATGACTTCTGCCTCTAAAAATCATTACCAATAACACAACTCTTACCCAAAGCTGAGTCACTGGATTCTGATTCAATTGCTCATGTATGCATCTAATTTGATGATAATAATATGTGACTATAACCTTATTTTGCAAAAGCTTCTAATGTTGATAATTTCTTCTGCTAAGGGTATGGTCAGGAGAATTCAATCTACTTGAAATCTCTCAATCATATTGATTTAAATACAGAAAATTTGAGTTTTAACAATGTGCATGTAATAGAAATTAAAAGCCTAGAAGGCTACCATTAGAATGCAGAAATTATAAGAAAGTAACAGTAATGATCTCAGCTATATGATAGGATGAAATATCTCATTTGAGTGAGAAAGCTTCTGGAAAAATCTTCTGTTGGATAACTGCCAACAGCCATAAGCTTTCTCTTATTGCCAAAGCAATAATGACTTCTACTTCTATTTTGTTTTCCAGATTTCAAGTGCCTGATTCTCATTGGTAAAATATAACCCAGAGGCTTGATTTAAATGAAGTTAGAAAATAATTATAAAACTTCCAGACCTTTTGATAAAGAAAGAAGATAGAAGGGATGCAACCAGAAGAGAGACAGCAAGAGAAAATCCAGTGAATTACTTCACCAATCTTTCCTGAAGCTAGGCATAGATTCACAAACTCTTTTTTAAGTTAAAAAATGTATTTTCATAAATACTTCTGCAAAACAAAAGCACAAAGAGGAACTCTGTGAATTTAGGGAAATATCAGAAAACAAATGGAGAACACACTGTTAACTATAAGAAAGAAATAAAAAAAAGCATTAAAAAGAACTTTCTAGAAATAGTTGAATATGAAAGCAGGACAAAATGACATAATAGTGCTAATATATTAAGAAATGGAAAAGATACTCAAGAGAATAGTGAGAAAAAGGAAAAGTCTTAAATTCTGTGTCTTAAATTCTGAGTGAAATAGTTGAAATAGAAAGTAGGAAAGAGGTACAAATTCAGCCCTTGAAGTTCTTTAGAAAAGAATTAAAATAAGAAACAACAATTAAAAATGTTGCTTAAATAAGGTAATTCTAGAAAATAAAGCATGAACATTTATACATGCTTATTAAAATAGTATTTTTAACAAGGAGTTAAGGGAGATTTTGACATAGAATAATTGATATATTTTATGAAAACTAATATTAGAGGCACATATTTAAAATAATTTATAATGAAAATGGCAGGCTTATATCCTTCACCATTACTACATTCAGTAGTAGGAAATAGTGACACAATGATATATTTGTAGAAGAAATTCTATAGTAAAAAACGATTATTAAAGAAGTAAAACAGCAAAAAGCTTATTTCAGCTTATAAGAATTACCTCCTATAGACCCTCTTTTAAAAAGTACTAAATATTGATCTTTAACCCGGCAGGAAATTAATCAACTTGGTTTTTCCAAAAAAGCACAGGGGTAGTCATTGAATCTATTGCTATAGGAAGAATACCAAAATAAATGTGACCGCAAATAAGAGCACAAATGATATAAACCTACACATGTAAAAAATGAAGAGGCTATATGCGGAAAATTACAAACTAATGCATAAAATGAGATAAAATGAGATTTAAGTTAAGACATATTCCATACATATGCATCAAAAACTTAAAGGCTAAGGTTTTAATTCTTCCAAAATTTATCAATATGTGGAACAAAATCCAAATCAAAATTTCAAAATCTATGTTGTGGATATCAACAACAGATTCTAAATTTTATATATGTAGTAAAATAACCTAGATTATCTAAAATAATACTGAAGAAGAAAGGACTCACGCTACCTCGTGCTATATAGCTAAAATAATTAAAATGGTATAGCATTGACAAAAAATAATAGAGACACAATTATTAATGTAACAGCATAAAGAACACAAAAATGGGGGCTGGAGCAGGGGCTTGGAGGTTACAGTGCGTGTCCAGCATGTGCGAGTGCATGAGTTCAAACCCCAGTACCACATACACAACGTAGTCTCAGAGCTCAAAAAAGCCACATGATAAAAAATAAATAAAAATTGTTTCTCTCTCTCTCTCTCTTTCTCTCTCTCACTGTCCCTCTCTCTTAAAACAAAAAAAAAAAAAACAAAAAGCAAAAAACAGAACACAAAAATGGACTTTTAAAACACATGAAGCCTGGTGTGGTGGCATCCACATGTAATCACAGTGACCTGGAAGGTGGGGGCAGGAGGACTGCAAATTTGAGGGCAGCATCAGCATCTTAGCAAGGTCTTAAGCAACTTAGTTAGGCACTGTCTCAATTAAAAAAGAAAATAACAAGAACTAAGGATGTGGCTTACTGGTTAAGTACCCCTGGGTTCAATCTCCAGTACAGAAAGAAAGAAAGGAAGGAAGGAATTCATTTCAATAGCATTCAAAGGAATTAAATTAGCTTACAGAAATCAGTAAAAATATAAATTTATAGTTGGGTAAGAAATATTACATATAATTTATGTATTTTTATTTATTTTATTTATTTATATTTATTTTGTTGGTTCTTTTTTAGGCATACATGACATAAGATTACACAACGACTTAATTATACCAGCATGGATTTTCACTTTTTCTAATTCAATCCTCTGTTTTTCCTCTCTCCCCTCCCTTTGTCCCACCCTAGTTTAAACATATACATGACAATAGTAATGTACATTGGCATAATTATAAAAGATTGTAGTGAACCTTGTTTTAAATCAGTTTCCTATATTTCCCCTTCCTCTCCCTTCCTCCAACCCTCTGTTCTTTTTAGATATACTTGAGAATAGGATAAACATTAACATTTTTATAAAAGCATGCATTACAATATGTTCAATCACCAGTATTTTCCCTACTGTCCTTTTCATCCCTTTGCTCTGCTGATCTTTTTGCTATTTACTAATAGCTTTTTTATTTAGTGACTTGTTTGTATATATGTTGATGAAAATCACCATGATATGTTCATATATGAACATGAGAAAGTTAAGTCTGATTCATTCCACAAACATTCCCTATCTCATTCCGCCTTCCTAATTTCCTTCTCCTTTGTGTATTGCTCTATTCTTTTCCTTATTTTGGATTAGCTTCCAAATATCAGAACATTCAGCCTTTGTGTGTGTGTGGGGGGGTTAGATTGGCTTATTTCACTTAGCATGATATCTCCAGTTCCATCTATATGCCAGCAAATGACATGATGCCATTCCTCCTTATGGCTGAGTAGAACACCATAGTATGTATACACTACAATTTCTTTATCCATTCATCTGTTTAAGGACACCTTGGTTGGTTCCACAGCTTAAATATTGTGAATTTTGCTGCTGTGAACATTAGTGTGACTGCATCACTATACTATGCTTATTTCAGATCCTTTGGATACACACCGAGGAGTGGGATAGCTGGGTCAAATGGTGGATCCATTCCTAGTGTTTGAGGCACCTCCACACTTTTTTCCAGAGTAGTTGTACCAGTTTGCAGTCCCACTGTTTAATGTACCCTTTTTGTCACATCTTCACCAATATTTGTTATTTTTCAGATTCTTGATTTTTGCTATTCTGAATGCAGTGAGATAAAATTATAGTTTTAATTCACATTTCTCTAACTGCTAAAGATGTTGAAAATGTTTTCATATATTTGTTGACCATTTGAATTTCTTCATAAAAGTATGTGTTCATTTCTTTTGCCCATTAATTGGTTTTTTTTAATATTAAGTATTCTGTGTTCTTTGTATATTCTGGACATTAATACTCTGAGGTGCAGGAGGTAAAATCTTTTTTTCCATTCTATAGGTTCTCTCTTCACTCTCTTAGTTGTTTTCTTTGTCGTGAGGAAGCTTTTCGATTCGATGGCATCCCATTTACTGATTTTTACTTCTTATGTTTTGGGGGTCTTGTTTAGGAAGTCAGTTCCTGAAACAACATGTGGGATTGTTGGGCCTATGTCGTCTTATAGTAGGTGCAGAGTTTCTGGTCTAATTCTCAGATCTTTGTTCCACTTTGAGTGGAGTTTTGTTCAGAGTGAAGGGATATAGGGATTGAATTTCATTCTACAACACATGGATTTTCAGTTTTCCCACTAACATTTATTAAAAAAACTGTTTTTTTCAACTTTTGTTCTTGGGTCTTTTGAGGACTATGGGGTAGCTGTAATTATGTGGATTTTTCTCAGTGTCTTACTCTATTCCATTGGTCATCAGGTCCGATTTGGTGCCAGCATAATGCTGTTTTTGTTATTCTAGTTCTGCAGCATAATTTGAAGTCTGGTATTGTGATGCCTCCTAACTTTGCTCTTGTTGAGAAGGATTGTTTTAGCTATTCTATGTCTCTTACTTTTCCTAATGAATTCCATGAATGTTTTCTATAAGTCTGTGAAGAATGTCATTGGAATTTTGATGGCTAGTGCACTGAGTCTGAACAGCACTAAGGTAACATGGTCATTTTGATGATATTAATTATCCTATCCAAGAACATCAGATCTCTTTCCATCTTCTAAGGCTTTCTTCTATCTCATTCTTTAGTGTTCTATAGTTTTCATTGTAGAGGAACTTCACCACTTTTGTTAGATTAATTCCCAAATTTTCTTTTCTTTTCTTTTCTTTTTTTTTTTGTTGAGGCTATTGTGAATGGAATAGTTTACCTAATTTCTTAATCAGCAAGTTCATCATTGGAATAAAGAAACACGATTAATTATGAATGTTTATTTTATACACTAATACCTTATTGAATTCATTTATGAGTTCTAGAAGTCTTTTTTTGTGAATTTTTTTGGGGAGCTTCTAAATATATAATCATGTTATTGGCAAACACCAATAATTTGAGCTCTTCTTTACCTATTTAATTTCCTTATGTTGCATAATTGCTCTGGAAAAAGTTTAAAGGGATATGTTGAATATGAGATGTGAAAGTACACATACTTGTCTTGTTCATTTTTTTTTAGAGGAAATGCTTTCTATTTTTCTCCATTCAGAATGATGTTGGCCTTGGGTTTGTCATGTATGGCCTTTACTGTTTTGAGGGAAATTCCTTCTGTCACTATCTTTTCTAATGTTTTAAACATGAATGGGTGCTGCATTTTATCAAATACTTTTTCTACATCTATTAAAATAATCATGTGATTCTTATTTTTAAGTCTATTAATGTGATGAATAACATTTATTGATTTGCGTATATTGAACCAACCTTGCATCCCTGGTTTAAATCCTACTTGGTCAAGGTGTACTATCTTTATAATGTATTTTTGCTTGCAGTTTGCCAATATTTTGTTAATGATTTTTACATCTATGTTCATCAAGGATATTAGTCTGAAGTTTTCTTTCTTTGATGTGTCTTTATCAAGATTTGGTGTCAGGGTGATATTTGCTTTATGGAAAGAATTTGGAAGAGCCCCCTCCTTTTCTATTTCATGGAGTAATTTGAGGAGGATTAGTATTATTTCTTTAAAGTTCTGATAGAACTCAGTTGAGACTCAATCCAGGCCTGGGCTTTTCTTTATTGAAAGGCTGTTGATGGCTGCTTCAATTTAATTACTATTAAATGATCTGTTTAAGTTTTCTTTTTACTCCTGTTCCATCTTTGTCCGTATCTTCAAGGTTTTCTAGCTTACTGAAGTATACATTTTCATAATAGTTTTCGATGATCCTTTGGTTTTCGGAAATTTCTGTGGTGATGTTTCCTTTTCCATCCCAGATTTTAATAATATGAGACTTTTCTCTCTTTCTTTTCATTAGTTTGGCTACTGGTTTAACATTATTTTAATACTTTTAAAAATAATTTGTTTCATTGATTTTTTCATATTGTTTTCTGGATTCAATTTCATTGATTTTTATCTCTGATTTAATAATTTCCGCCCTTCTACTGATTTTGTTGTTGATTTATTGTTCTTTTTCTAGTGTCTTGAGATGAAGTGTTAAGTTATTGAATTTGTATCTTTCAATTCTTTTAATAAATGAGCTTAATACTCTGAACTTTCCTCTTAGAACGG
Organism: Aplodontia rufa; assembly: GCA_004027875.1. Lineage (NCBI taxonomy): Eukaryota > Metazoa > Chordata > Mammalia > Rodentia > Aplodontiidae > Aplodontia > Aplodontia rufa. The sequence continues at coordinate 43,563 of PVKS010016009.1, forward strand.
CTATCATACTGTCCCACAGGTTTCAACATATTTTAGCACTGTTCTCATTTATTTCCATGTAATTGTTTTCATTTCTCCCTTGGTTTCTTCTATTATCCATTCATCATTCCAGAGTGTATTATTTAATGTCCATGAGTTAGAGTGGTTTCTATTTTTTATTTTATTGTAACATTTTATCAGATCATTCATTTCATTATGATCTGATAGCATGCAAAATACTATCTGTATTTGTTGTACCTTCTAAGATTTGCTTTGTGTCCTAGAATATGATCTATTTTAGAGAATGTACATGTGCCACTGAGAAGAGAGTATACTCAAATATTGATGGATGATATATTCTAAAAATATCTGTTAAGTCCAAACTACCAAATATATGGTTTAGTTCTTTAGTGTCTTTCCTTAGAATATGTTTAGATGGTCTATCCAGTGCTGAAAAAGGCATGTCAGTATCACCCAGAATTATTGTATTGTAGTCAATTTAGTTCTTCAAGTTGAGAACGGTTTGTTGGATGTAGATAGATCATCCATTGTTTGGAGCATATATATTTTTGATTGTTAAATCCTGTTTCTATATATTATATCCCTTGAGTAGTATGAAAAGACATTCTTCATATATTCTGATTGCTTTTGGTTTGAAGTACACTTAAACTGATATGAGAATAGTAACACCTGTTTGCTTCTGTGAATTATGTGTATGGTATATTTTTCCCCATTCCTTCACCTTTAGCCTGTGGATGTCATTGCCTGTTTGGTGGGTCTCTTGCAGGAAGCATATTGTTGGGTATTGTTTTTTAATCCTATCTGTCAACCTATGTCTTTATTTTATTTCTGAATTTTTTTATTTCATAGTCTGTTGGATGCTCCTAGGCATTCATTAAAAAACTATTCCACTCCTGGGTATCTTTCCAGGGGACTTAGAATCAGCACATTACAGTGACACAGCAATATCTATGTTCATAGCAGCACAATTTACTATTGCTAGGCTATGGAAACAACTCAGATGTCCCTCACTGGAAGAATGGATCCAAAAACTGTGGTACATTTATACCGTGGAATATTACACAGCAATTAGAAACAATGATATTGCAGCCTTCGAAGGTAAATGGATGGCTATGGAAGAGATCATGATGAGCAAAATCATATTAACCCAGAGATCTAAGGGTCGATTGTCTCCACTCATCTGTGGAGGTGGGGACTAGACCCTGGACAATGAGAAAGTTGGTCTAGAAAAATGAATTAAATTCAGATAAG
>PVKS010016010.1:0-44793 GCA_004027875.1 Aplodontia rufa
AAAAAAAAAAAAAAAAAAAAAAAAAAAAAAAAAAAAAAGAAAAAGCAATTCTCAAGTTCATATGCAATAACAGAAGACCCAGACTAGCCAAAACATTACTCTATAGAAAAGAAGAAGTAGGGGTATCTCAATCCCTGACTAGAAATTATACTACAGAGCTGTAGTAGCAAAAACTGCATGGTATTGGTGTCAAAAGAGAATCAAAGATCAGTTGAACAGAATAGAAGATCCTGAGACAAAACCCCATATATTTAACTATATTTGATATTTGATACAGGGGACAAAATAATAGTGTGGAGGAAAGATAGCCTGTTCAACAAATGGTGTTAGACATACTGGACAGCCATATGTAGACAACTGAAGCTGGATCCTTATCTTTCACCCTGCACAAAAATTAAATCAAAATGGATCAAAGACCTGGAATTTAAGCCAACAACTTTAAACTTACTAGAAAAAGAAGTAGGGTCAACACTACAGCATATAGGAGTCGGTCGCTACTTCCTTAACAAAACTCCCATGGCTCAAGCTGTAAAATCAAGAATAAATGAATGAGATGCAATTAAACTAAAAAGTTTTTGCACAGGTAAAGATCTAATCAAGAGCATCAAGAGAGAACCTCCAGAATGGGAGAAAACCTTTGCCTGTTACACCTCGGACAGAGGGCTAATATCCAGAATATATAAAGAACTAAAGAAATTACACAACAAACTTACAAATAACCCAATGAATAAATGGGCTATGGATCTAAAAAGAAACTTCTTACTGGAGGAAGTCCAGAAAGCGCATAAATATACGATAAAATGCTCTACATCATTAGCTATAAGGGAAATGCAAATCAAAACTTCAATGAGATACCACCTCACTCCGGTTAGAGTGGCAAAAATGAAAAATTTGAACAACATTAGATGCTGGAGGGGCTGTGGGAAAAGAGGAACACTGTTACACTGCTGGTGGGACTGCAAACTGGTACAGCCACTCTGGAAAGCAGTGTGGAGACTTCTCAAAAAAATTAGGGCTGGAACCGCCTTTTAACCCAGCTATCCCACTCCTGGATATTTTCCCAAAAGAGCTAGAATCAGCTTATTATAGTGATGTGGCTTCATCAATATTTATAGCAGCTCAATTTACTATAGCTAGACTATGGAACCAACCCATATGCCCCTCACTGGACAAGGAGTGGATTCAAAAACTGTGGCACATATATACAATGGAATACTACTTGGCCATTAGAGAAGATGACATTATGGTGTTTGGCATCAAATGATGGAGATGGAAGGAATTATGCTAAGTGAAGTATCCCAGTCTCAGAAACTCAAGGGACAACTGGTTTCTCTCATCTGTGGAAGCTAGAATACATTGGGAAGCAGTATGTTAGACGGCTAAGCTAATAATATCTACAAATTGTATAATTCTTAAAGCAACAGGGAGATGACTCCCTAGGATACTTGGAGGTGTAAGGTGGGGGATGGGGGTGTAGGAAGAACATCTACTGGACTGGAGGGTGGGAATATGGGTGAATCATCTCAGAAGGAGATCTCTGTCCTCCACAAGATATCCATTTAATTCAGGGGTTCTTCTGGGAGAAACAGCAACATGGGGAACCCAAGCTGGGCATCCATGATATGGCATTAGCCCTGGATAACTAAGTGTATATACATTGGTTCTTGAATGTTTGATAATGTTTCCCCCTCATTTGTAACTCTATATCCATTTAATTAAAAAAAAAAAAAAGGAGTGGTCTGTGGGTTGTCACTTTCTTCTAATTAAAGCTAACTGACTTACCCACTACATGTTATGCCCTTAAACTGACAATATTCTCTTAAGAACTAGAGGTGAAAGCAAGCTAACAAGGAGTTAGAATATTTGCCTTTCTTTTGGGAGTTCAGGGTCATTTCTAAAATGAAAACAGGAAAGATAAATTTTCAGTTGATCTTGAGTCTTGCTTACATATAAATGGATTAAAGTCAATGGTCTTATTTATTTAAACATAATAAAAACAGAAACTGTTTCTTTTAAAACTGAGTCAGCAACTTAATGTAGTCCCTCTATCTTGGTTGGGTTAATCATTAATAAAATTTACTAAAAAGAAATGGCTTCAGCTATAAGTCTTAAGAATTTATGTATATAAAATAGATTTAAAGATATATCGTTTGAGCCATTTTGAGGAAAATACAGTTTGTAAAATTAAGTCCATTTCCCATCATGAATTTGTATGCAATATTTCCAAATTTCAGAGTCTAGAGGTAAAAGGTGTTTTAAGATGCAGCAGTAGTTTAAGATAGAACAATAGTATCTATAGGGTATAGGGATGAGCTTTGTTTTTTTTTGTTTGTTTGTTTTGTTTTGTTTTGTTTTTCAGGGCTGAGGACCGAACTCGGGGCCTTGGGCATGCTAGGCAAGCGCTCTGCCACTGAGCTAAATCCCCAACCCCAAGGCATGAGCATTTTAATATTCTCTCAAAATGAAAATTTTGTACTTCAGATTTGATTCATTACTATAGACATCATTCTACTTTTAAACAATATAATTAATTTAATCTTTTTGTTTATGAAATTAATTAAATATTAATGATGAGCTAAGGGGAGGTAGAAGAACAAGTATAGCTATTACCCTTTAGGAACTTAAAATCAAATTAGTGATAACAAAAGAAAAATACCATAAAATATTTACATTTACTATAAACAAAATCTAAATATGGCAAATAAGCTAAGGCAGTAGCAATGGAAAAAGAAGTGAAGTATTGTAAGAGATATTCTAGTAATAATAATGACAAGATCCTGTACCTGAATGAATGTGAAAAAGCTTATGAACCAACAATTTACTGAATTTTCTTATTTTTGTGATTAGATTAATACTGTCTGAATCCCAGATAATTAAATAAAGTATCTTAGTCCATTTGTGCTTTATAGCAGATTATGTGAGAATGGATAATTTTTAAAGAGCACAATTATTTCTCACAGTTCTGGAGGCTGATAAGTCTAAGATCACATTTCTGGCATCCACTGTCTGGTGAGGGCCTGTTGGGGTGTAGCCTTCACCCCCATTTCAACAGCTGCCCTAGAGCAATCTTGTTACTATTTCCATAAGTTCCTTCTGGAAGAGCTGCTAGGTCCTGCTTTGTTAAGCTTCCTAATTGTTATGCAAAATGAAGATTAGAGTGGGTTGGAATGTGCTGTTACCTAGTTGTTTGTCTGTACTTGAAATCTGCATAACCCCTGGCAACTCCCTTAGAAGGATTATTGATTCCTTGGCTTCTCCCCTCCTTATAAAAACTCTGTGTGCCTTAATAATAAACAGATTCTGGGCTGCCATCAGGTGCGTGTGGTTGACTCGTTTCCCTGGCTGGGAGGGAAGGGGTCCCCGGACGAGGAGGGGCCCAGTTTCCAGCTGTCGGCACTCATCCTCCTCCTGATCGGCGCCCGGGGGACAATCCAGCGCCCCACAGATGGTGCCCCGTGTGAGGAATCGCTCACACTCCCACCCTCAGGACATTGCCCTCCAGGAAGATATTGAACAAATTCTGGCTCCGGTGAGTAAGCCCAGTGCCCTGGTCTTAGGGCCCCAACCTCCTTGCTTTTAAAAACGCCCTGGTTTTAGGGCCCCATCTTTTTTCCTTTTAATTTCTCCCCATTCATCTGAGTAAGCCCACCGCCCTGGTTAGGGTCCCACTTTTTTCCAGAGCCCAGGTATTAGGGCCCCAGCTTCCTTGCTTTTAATTTCTCCCTATTCATCTGCAAAAGCCCCCGCCCTGGTCCAAGGGCCCCATGCTCTCTCCTTTTTAATTCAAGTACATAAGCCCAACGCCCTAGCCTTAGGGCTCGCTTTCTTTAAATTACCTCAGCATTCTTGAGCTCCTTCTCTCTTCCCCCTGTTCCCCATGCCAGCCGAACATTTTTGGGCCCCAATGTTTGGGCTTCTCCTTGCTGCAGGAGCCCTTATTTCTCTGATTAGGGTGGCCCTCTGGCTACCTGAAAATAACTTATTTAATTGGAATACTTGGGACCAAATTGAGCAACTCCCAAACCAAGAAAAGGATAATATCCCCATGAAAAAAGGCCCACTCCCCATGCTCTGACCCCCCACCTTAATCCTTTTGACTTGGCCCCCTGCCCTGCTAGGGGGGGGGCCTTCTCTTCTGCCCTCACCGCATACCGCATCCACTTCTAACTCTGGCGGCAGCGGCCCAGCCCCATGGTATCCATGGGAACCTGGGGGCTAAAGTGATGGTTCAGAGGTTACAGCGCTCGCAGCACTTGCTTGGCATACATTACAGGTCACAAGTTCAATTGATTTTAAAGGATGTCCACTAATTCAGACAGGAGCTTCATTCTCATGTTATGCCAGTCTCACCGCCAGCCTGCATAATCCAAAAATGCCCTAAAAAAAAAAAACCTCATTCTATCATTTTGCAGCTTAGCTCCTTTAAAAAAAACTGGATCCAAATGACTTTTAATTCACGTGACTTTGTTCAGAGTGTTTCATTCAGTGCTTCTAGAACTTTTCTTCAATACAAAAAGTACTAACATACATATTTGTTTTCTAGGTGGCCAACCAATACAATGTTCTATAAATGTTTAAAGTGTTTCTATAAGATAGCATACATTTGGGTTTATTAAATGTGCTTTTATAGATTGGAAACTAAATAGATAATTTAAGATTGCTTTGATCTGGGTCTTCACTAAAAGAAAACAAGGTTGTTAAGATCTAAAATTCTAACAGATGTAACTCTATATGTAAAAAATACAAAAAATTTAAAATGATTAAAAACAAAAAAAATTTCATAAAGATTAAATCAAAATATGGATTTTAAAGTCAAGACATTATGGATCATACACATCTCACCATCAAAAATAATCTACTTAAAAACAAAAAGGGTGAATATACTGCCCCATGAGACCTACTTAATCATATCCTTTTATTCTTAATTTTTAAACTTTGGATGTTAACAATAATACCAGCAGCCAAACACCATTGGCATCCTAGTGGCCGACCCTATGCACAAGTCATGTGAAAGGATCCCATTGATAACCAATGACATGGACCCGACCCGGTCTTAATCTGGGGTCGAGGTAGTATTTGTGTTTTTCCACAGAAAAATAATGGTTCCCAAAAGATTCCAGAATGACTTGTGCGTCATCTTTCTGCTTCTGATGGGACATCAAAATGACACGGAATCCTACTGAGCTTTGTTCCTGCTAAAAGGGATTTCCTGACTCCTCCCTCCTCCGTGTCCCCGCAACAATTCCTGTTCCAGTAAAAGTAAAGGTAAATGCCCGGAACATTCAGCTCTATCAAACCTAAAGGGATTTCAGATTCACAGCGGCTATTGTGACAGCCATTGTGACTGCAACTGCAGCTGCTGTGGCCGCGGGACTGACTATGCACCATTCAGTGGCCACAGGGACAGTGGTAAATAGATTGTTCAGCCAAACTGCGACTGTCCTAAGGACTCAATAGCTAATTAATGAACATTTGCAAGTGGACATAATGCTGTTATGATATTTCACATGTCTTGTTCCCCACTGTTCAAAGATATTTGTGTAACACCTGTTTCTTATACTATGCACAATTTGTCTACATCTATATCTCATCTAAGTGAGATGGTGAGAGGCCCTTGGAACAGCAAGTTTAAAAATGTAACCACTTTGTTAATTAGAGAAATTAAGGCTCTAATTGAGAGCCGAGTTCCACCTATGTCTTTATTTGGCTTGCTACCAGGATGTCAAAGGCCCTTAAAAAATTGATGTGGCATTGGTGCCTAGATTGGAGTGTTATGTTCAGATATAATTTTCCTCATTTGTCACTCTTACATCTGATGGCAGCAGCAACAGACTAAAAACCATACAATATCCTGCTGGCACAGCAGCAAAGGCAAACCCCCCCCCCACCTAAGTATGATTTCATATGTTGAAGGAGACATAAGTCCTTGAATCAATGATGGGTACGATGGAATGGATGCCTTGCTGACCTAAGACAGGGAAACAACCATGCTGTTGCCCATCCCCATGACTGGTAAAGAGGGTTATCACATTCCACAACCTAGGACAGATCCTGGACGCTTTCAAATAAAATAAAAAGGGGGGAATTGTTGGGGTGTAGCCTTCACCCCCATTTCAACAGCTGCCCTAGAGCAATCTTGTTACTATTTCCATAAGTTCCTTCTGGAAGAGCTGCTAGGTCCTGCTTTGTTAAGCTTCCTAATTGTTATGCAAAATGAAGATTAGAGTGGGTTGGAATGTGCTGTTACCTAGTTGTTTGCCTGTACTTGAAATCTGCATAACCCCTGGCAACTCCCTTAGAAGGATTATTGATTCCTTGGCTTCTCCCCTCCTTATAAAAAACTCTGTGTGCCTTAATAATAAACAGATTCTGGGCTGCCATCAGGTGCGTGTGGTTGACTCGTTTCCCTGGCTGGGAGGGAAGGGGTCCCCAGACCAGGAGGGGCCCAGTTTCCAGCTGTCGGCACTCATCCTCCTCCTGATCGGCTCCCAGGGGACAATCCAGCACCCCACAAGGGCCTTCTTGCTGTGCTCTTAAACACTGGAGGGCAGAAGGGAAAAGGAGAAGAAAACTCTGTTTCAAGCCTCTATATGATATTATAAATCTATTAACAGAACTCTCATGATTTAAACATCTCCCTAAAGGCCCTACCTCCCATCACTGTTGCACTGTAAAGTTTCTTACACATGAATTTTGGAGAGACATTTAGACCAAAGCAGAAAGTATGGTGGGAAGAAGTATTTTGTTGGGATTGTGTGGATTTAAGAAATCTTCTCTTTGTTCAGGCAGAAAATCCAGTGTTCCAGACATTGAGTAGAAATCTGCAAAAGGCAATTGGAAATAAGTCTACAGTTCAAAAGAGCTTTGGTAATTGTCAAAGCAGAGGTTTCAGTTAAACCCATCTTGGATATAGTTTAACAAAGAAAGGAAAGATTAATCTTGACTTGAATAAAATTTAGTAGGAAACAGTCTTTGAACTTGCCGATGTGAATTCCATTAAGTAGAGAAAGGAGACATTCAAAGCTTTAGAGACACCAAAAGTAAATTGTGATTATAAAGTTTTTGCAATTTATAAATATTATCTTTCAAACACAGAACAAAACACATAGAGGTACAAACACAAATCCTTTACACACATAATACATAAAGATGCATGCTTACATGTAATATTCTTAATTCTTGATGAATGCCTCTAATATGAGATTTTTTTTGTCAGAGAATTTTGGTGAGTTATAGTAATCCTTCTATAATATATCAATGGTATTTTCTATCATTTTATTATCAAATTTTGCAAAATTTTTGCTCGCTTGTTTTATTATTTTTTATTATAAAATCTGTTTTTATGATATAGAAACCTCTTTATTTTTGAAAGATTTTTTTCCCAATGAATGAAGACTTAATTTGGAAGATGGCTTTGTGTACCACAAGTATATTGTATAGTTTTGCTGTTCCACTGTCTCCTAGCTTTCATCAAAATTCCTTAAACATCAGATGTCTATCCCTTTATTGCTCATTTAAAAATACAGTGTATTATTTTCCATGGGCCAATTAAAGATTTTTGGTTTTCAGAAGTTTGATTAAATTATGTCAAGATGTTATTTTTATAATCAATAGGATTCTCATTACTTATTAAATCTATGGTTTACTGACTTTCCTAAAATTTCGGGGAAAATATTTTTGGTGATTTTCACTTCAAATATTGCTTGCTTTCAAGTTTCCTTATTTTCTCCTTCTTGATTACCAGTTGTCACCATGGTATATATTTCAATTTTACACGCAAACTATCATGTGATTTTTCTATATTCTACTTTTTTCTTTGCATTTCAATATAAATGTTTTCTAGTGCCCTGTCTTCAGTTTGGTAATCCTGGCTTCTCTGTCTGGCCTGTGTATAATTCCATTTATTTGTTATAAATTTTGCTATGATTTGAATGTGGTTATTCTTCCCAAAATTCATGTTGTAGGAGCTTGTTTCCCAATTTAAAAGTGTTGAAACATGGTGGGGATTTTAAAAGGCAGGACCATATGGGAGGTAAATTTGCATAAGAGGAAATTTCATCTTTTTAAGTAAAGTATTTTTAATTACATAAATACTGTATGATCAATTCGTGAGGTTGGACCATAAAACCAAAGCAAACAAGAAAAAGAAAACACCACCTAACAAGATTTTACAAAAACTAGGCAAGATCCCTTCAATGACTATTGGTTTTGTAAACAACAAAGAAGAACATAGACAAGATGAAAATATTCATCGGAGACTTAACATATAACAAAAAATAAAATTTATAAACTGAAAATAGTAATTATCTTAGTTTGTTTTATGCTGTAATACAAAAGCAATAATATAAAAATACCTGATACTAGATGCTTTATGAAGGTAATGGATTTATTTAGTTTTGCAAGCTAAAAATCCTAGATCTGGTGATCCCAGATGGTTGGCCTCTTCAGGGCTTTATGGTTGCATATGAACTGATGGCGTCAATTAGCCAAAGAAGAAGCATGAGAAAAGGGATGGTCTGATCAATTTATTCCAGTTGTAGAATTGAAAATGAGCCTTTGTACCCAGAGTCGTTCTCCCATTTTTACATTTGGGATCCTGTTTTATTCCTTGTGATGTCTTTTCTGGAAAGCCTCTTCACTCTCTGTCTTTATTATAGAGACACTGCTAATAACTATATTTTGGTGAGGTTTTGAGTACTCTACCAAAATACCCTCTGAATTTAATAAATGTGTTAAGGAAATAACCAGAATGCATGACATTCACTTCTCCAATCCACCATGAGATGTCTTTCTCTTCATTATGATTTCTTAGTTCTATTCAACGTAAACTTCCTAGGTGCTAGTGTTGACCTTCTGGCCAGACAAGGTCTGGATTCTTAGCCTTACGTTTGACATATGCTAATGGCAAACATTCTCAGGGTTCAGTAGTTCAATCTATCAGCTTATATCAAATGTGGCTTCTCTTCTCCATTCTGTGACATTCAGGCCCTAAAATTCTATTCAATTTAGTGGTTCCTCAAATGTTTTTGTGTGTGGTTTTATTCAGCATCTTTTCTTTATGATCTTGGTGGCAATGTGCTCTGTCATTAGCTACCCTATCATATTCAGAAGTGGAAGACCTACCAAAACTCTTAAAAGAATCATTGGAAAACACTGAACATACTGCGTGCAGATAGTGAATATCAGATTATAAAATCTTCATATCTTTACTGTTTAATTCAATGACATTTCAAACCTATCCATTATTTTCAGAATTACTAGGAAATTACCAACTTTAATTTTTAATTTCTTAGTGTTCTCTGAGTGTTACTTATGGAATTGTGTTAACAAACGGTGATTTTTGATTATTAAAGAACAGAAAAATTATAAGCTTAATATTTTCAAGATTAATTTTAGATTCCTTTTCTATGAATATCCTGGGAGTAGATGAATGGTATAAAAAGCAGTAAAATGCTTGGGAAAAAATTTAGAAAGTGAATATGGTAATTCATGGACCCCTTGTGTAAGAATAGGTAAAATATAAGCCTTGCTCTCTTGGTCCAACTTTCTGGATAAAATTATCATTACTATTGTAAAACTATGTGATATTAGTAAAGTAGATAATTTTATTGAACTGAGATACATGTGAACAGTTAATTTGTGTCATGATCTATAGCCTTCCATTTTATTTGTTATAAATTCTTAATTACCTAAGGTATTATCAAATTTATAATTCACATTTACACCAACATCTCCATCAATCAACTATTCTTAAAATAGTTGTAAAATTATATCATTTTTAAAGGAGGAAAATGGGATGTGTTCTATCTTTACACAATACTACTATGTATGTCTGTGTGAAATTAGATATGAATAGTAGTAATATCTAGACACAAAGTCTTCAACCAGAGGGAGCACTTCGGACAAAATCAGCTATAAAATTTAACAAATGCTGCAGACATTTAAAACTCTGCACAAATATAATGGAACCTATTCTTAGTACGTTAAACTGCACTTTTTATATGGTAAAATGCTATATCCAATGAGTTAGAACTGTACTTATTAATCTTATAGTAAAAATGAAAAGTCAACAAAAATCCTATTTATGTAAACAATTAATAAAGAAAAAATATTCTGTGTCTTATTGCCAAAATCTCATGTTACCATAAAATAATAGAATGCATGCTACAAACCTGAAACATGGTGAATTTTACGATTATAATTTTCATAAGAACAGAGTAGTATGTTTAAAGATATGACAATATCAAATGTCATCCTAATTCAAAAATAGTGCAATGGAAAAATATATAAAAACTCAAATATATAAAAACTGATCTTATATAGAACTTAAAAAATTCCTGAAGCCCTTGAGTAAAACAGAATGTGTTCATACTGAGAACTGTGATAGAGAAATAATTAAGAATAAAAAGGCAGGGTGCAGCAGGGTGGGAATATTGACCAAATTATATTGCTGTATTGTGTGCATCTAGGAATACGTGACAACAGATCCCATCACTATGTAAAAGTATAATGCATTAATACATTTTTAAATATGATAAATATGTAAGGTTATGTGAATGTCTTTGAAATGTCATTCCACAGTGTTTAAATACATCAAAACATCATGTTGTATACCATAAACATACATAAATTTTTCAATTAAAAAAAACTTAGGAAAAAAATAAAAATGAAATTGAAAAAAATTATAGAAGTGATATGAAATCTTTGTACAATATGTATAAGATGTTATTACAAATTACAAATTACTATTATACTACCTTAAGATAGTTATTGTTGGAGTCTGAGAATACATGCATTAAACTAGTACCTCTTGACCCCTTTATATGAAATGCCTGGCATTAAGTATTCTTACTACTGGATCTCACATGTTATTTGTCCACTATGTTTTGTTTAAGAACACTCTATTTCTACTGACACCATATTTATAGTAATATTTTATGAACTTGTTAAGCACTGGCACTTGAGTAACTATACTAAAAGTTAGCAGAGGTTCTTTTTCTCTCTACCCCTCTCCTACCTCCCTCTTACCTACTATTTGCGTATAATCAACATCCACATAAGAAAATAATTTTCATGGGAAAAAGAAAACAGGTGCAGATGGACAATAAGTTATTCCTTTTTCCTACTACCAAGTCCTTTGCATAAATACCATGTTACCCTTCTGTGTGTCTCACTACTCACTGAAGGAGAAATTTTTGTAAATCTACTTATTTTTGGTGTGTTGCACAATGTACTATGAATAGAATTTAACTAGAAAAACTATTTTGAAAAAGAAATCACAAAATTTACTGACAGGGAGGAAATAAAACATTATCTTCTCAGAGTTAAGTCATATGATGGTTTTCACAGGAGTGTGGTGGTTCCAGAGAACTGAATGTTACTGAGTTGGTTTTGAGTGGTATTGCTATAGGACATAAACTAGATCTATTTTAATGCTTTTGTGAGATAAAATTTTTCAGAAAGGAATTTCATAGGCCATGTTTCTGAGTTCAGTTTCCATTGCTAAAACTGAATACTAAAGACCAAGTGACTTATAAACATAAAGGCTTATTCAGCTCATGGTACTGAAGAGTGGGAAGTTTAAGATCCTATGTCTATATCTGGAGAGCTCGTTTTTTTCTGGGAGGTGATTCTGTGCAGATTCCAAGGTAGTGCAGGACTTCATATGGTGAGACAGATATTCTTGCTTGGGTCTCTACTCCTCTTTTAAATACACACCTCATTGTATTAGGAATCTACACTTATGGTTGCATTTATCCTCAATTACATTCCAAAGGTCCCACCTCTAGATAGGGTTAAGTTCTTGCCCTCTTAATACCTCACAATAGGGAATAAATTTTAACATGAGTTTTTGTGAGAACATTCACACCATAACAAAACACCTACATCAAAATGGACATAACAAAGTATTGTTGCAACTGAAGAAGGTAGAAAAATTAACCCAAAATTATTAGAAAGAATGAAACATAGATTGAGGCAGAAATAAATGACATATACAATGAAAAGGAGTATGAAAGATTAATGAAGAGTTAATTATTTGAAAAGAAAATCAACAAACATTTATCTATACAAAGAAAAAAGAGAAAAGATTCAAATAAATTAAATCAGAAATGAAAAAGGCATTATAAACATTACCAGAGAAATACAAATGAGCATAAGAGACTATGAGCAAGTACACACCAATAATTTAGAATCTAGAATAAATGGAGAAATTCCTAAACACACATATTCTACCAAGACTGAGCTATGAAAGAAAACCAGAAAATTTGAACATATCAATAATAAGAAAGGTGGTTGAATCAGTACTAAAAGTTTCCCAGCAAAAACTTTAAAAGTTATTAAAAAAAAAAAGATGATATGATCTGGAAAGAACGGCTTCGTTGTTGAGTTCTAACAAACATTAAAGAACTTACTCATTCCAAACTTATTCAATGAAGCTAAAAGAACACCAGTACCAAAATCAATAGACAAAACAAAAAAGAATATTACAATGTCCTTGATGAACAAAGATACAAAAATCCTCATTAAAACACTAGCAAACCTGAGTCAGTAGCAGAGTTAAAAAATTTATCAGCCACAACCAAGTGAGATTTATCCCAAGAATGCAAAGATGGTTCAGCATTTACTCATCAATAACTTTGATAGTAAATGACCATATGTTTGAAATATGGGCCTTTAAGTCAACCTTTCCTAAATCATCTACAGAACAACAAAACAAAGAAATGGAAAGTTTTTTGGTGATCCCAAAAGGTTACCTGTAAGGAAGAGTTTCACATTTGAATGGACACAGAGAGAAACAGTAGGAAATGAATTAACAATAATTAAAAAACCCCAAAACAGCAGTGGTCAAAGAGGGACGGGGTTTTGTAGATCATCTGAGAAAATGTGAGCATGTTGTAACCCCTTAAGAGCATCCAATCAATCACTGTCCTCACTTTGCTTATTGTTATTATTATTATTATTATTCACTTTTATCTTCTCAAGCACTGTGGGAAAACAATTAGCATGTAAAATTTTATAAGACTATAACCAAATTCATGATTTCTACCACCAACCTTTCCTTTACCCTGTCTTAACTATATCAGTAAATAGTGCTTCCTTTTTACTAATCATCCAGACCAAAATACATGAAGTCATCCTTGAAACTTTTTCTCATACACCACACAAAATTCTTCGAAGCATCTTATAGACTCTATAAGACATCCAAACTTTAACCATTTCTTATTTGTACTCCAGTATACCTCTATACCTGTATACTCTATACTCCTCCCTGGAGTATTGCTTTAGTTTCTTATCTAGTTTTCTAACTTCTACCCTTGACCTGACACAATTATCAGAGTTATTCTTTTTACGTGTAGGCTGGACATTATTAATATCTGTTTAAATCCACCAATACATTTTATTTTACTTAGAATAAAATCCAAAATCCTACAGCGCTTTCCCAGTCTACACATAATTTCCTGATGTCACCCTCTTTCCTTCACACCCTCCTTTCTCCCCATTTCCTTCCACCCACACTCTCTGTAACCCTTGCTGTTTGTCAATTAATTTCAAAGGAACTTCTTAAAGACTTGTGATCATTCTTCCTTTTATTGAAAAGATCTTCTTTTAGATGCTGGCATTATCTTGATCCATCAGTTCCCATAGGTGAATTTTTAGAATTTGTCCACATCTGGCGCATTATTGATCTGTTTACTTCTTTGTCTCTCACCCTAATATAAGTCTCTAATGCCAGATATTTTGTTTGAATGTTGTATCCTCACTATCTAAAAATGTGATGTCCCAAAGTAGGTCCTCACTTCGTGTAATATTTACTAAATGACTAAAGGATACTTTCACTGATTCAATAATTTTTATTATATTGCAATTGTTTGTTTGCATATTTTATGAAATCTTTCCAGGGCTTGAGTGGTGTCTGTGTTTGGAGCACTTGCCTGTCATGCATTAGGACCTGGGTTCAAACCCCAACACCACATATACATCCAATTGTCGGAGAAACAAAGGCCAGATGAAAAAAATGAATTAAAATCTTCACTTTTTTTTTTCAAACAAAGTGAATGTAGTTTTTAAAAAACCTTTCAAAATTTGGGATCCTTGAGGTTTTACAAGAAGCACAGGCCAAGATAAAAACAGAAGTATAAGAAATTTGTTGAGATAAATGTCTACAAAGGATACAGAGAGGGCCAGAGGATCAGTAGAGAGCTTTTAGACTGCAGTGCACATTTGACCTATAAGTGAGTGGAAGGGAAGGAGACTTGGGCAAGAGAATTACAGAGTGCATAGAGGCTCCAAGGAAGTGCCAAATAGGTCAGTGGGGAGCCCTTACTCCAACAAGGCCATTTAAAGGAGCCTAGTGTCTCACAGCAGTGGATCTGCATTAGAAGTTCACTGTTCTCACTAATTGGTGGTAACCACCTGTGGGAAGTGTGACCTAGGAGCAAATGTGATAGGAGACCCAGAATGGCAACAGCTGGGGTCATCAATCAATTATGTTCTCTGTAGCAGGAGACCTGAACAGCACATTTTCATGGACACCACAGGGTTCAATTGTTGTATCCACAGGCCCTATCACTGCACATGACCCAATCAATGAGCACATAGATAATAATATTCTCCCTGCCACAGGTGCCACACACTGATCTATTTCATCCTTCCTATCTATTTTTCCAGCTCAAGTTCAAAGGCCTCTATTCCATGAAAATCTCCTCAGAAAAGCCCAGTTCAAAACAGCTTCTCCTTTATAGGAATCTTAAATATATTAACTATATTACCTAATATTACCTTGGCATCAAAATGTATACTGTCTATGTTGTGTCTTTCTCTTCCAAAAAATCATGGTTTCTCTGAAAGAAAATCCACCCGAAATATTTCTACATGTACTAAATACATACAATGATGTATATTCATAGCAGTTGATGAATAAATGAGTTTTGAATCGAATATAAATGTAATCTCCAGTTAGTAAACTGTCCCAAGAATCACTCTGAAATAGAGTTACAACTGAAGAATCAAGAATCTGGAGTGCAGGCACAGTTGATGCTATAAGACAAACAACAGTGACGAGAGCCAAGGCATAAATTTTCTGAGGGAATAATACACCCAAACTTCCCTGAAGGTACTTTTCACTTATGATATACAAGATTAATGCATAGTGACAAACTTCCTGATGAATAGTATTTTCTTTCTGGAATTTAACTCCTTTACCAAATATATATTTAAAAGAAACTCTCCTGACATGTGCCAAGGATAAAGACAGAACTGAATACTAATTCATTTAGAATAGACTTTTAAGCAATATTAATTATCTTAAGGAATTCATGACAATATATAACATGGGACCATCAGCACAGAAGTTATAATAGTGGGGAAATGTTTGTCATGTAAATATATGCTTTATTTGTCCCCAGAATCCTAAAAAATAATCAAAATATGTTGACATTAAGAAAATATGTTGTTAGAAGTATTTTAACTTAACTTGATCAAATAATGACCAAATATTTCTTTTCTTATGAATTGTGTGAAACAAGTGTAATATTATCATCAAAACAAATATGAAATTCCATTCACTTGACAAATCATAACTGAACAAGCAAGTGTGAAACATTTATGCTACTGCATGATTTGTAGGAAATAAAGAAGCAGTAGGCAGTCTAAGTTTTCATTTGTAACAAAACTTAGAGGTCAACAGTTAATACTCTCAATGATGAGAAAAAAATATTGTTTAAACATCCCGAGAAAGAGGCTAACTCTTCCATAACAGTTTCAAAAAGAGCTTGAAAGATTATCAGTCACGTGTTCATTTAGTAGACTAAGTATTATCTATTAAATTTCTGTGATGAATGCAAATATTTACCAGTAGTAAATGCATAAATAAGTTTAATGGTATGACTACTCAATAGAGAGGAGTACCTATATTCTTAGGGTTAAAATATGATACACACTTGCAAATAAAAATAATTGTTCCCAAAGTGAATTGTGGAACATGGTGGATCTATTCTTTGTTTAAGGAGACTATGTCCTCTACATTTCAAAGAATTGATAAAATGAAACACATAAGCCGTAAAAAGTTTATCAACTTCTCTCAATTTTTTCTTTTCTTCAAAATGTCATCAAGAAGACTGGAAAAAGAAAACATACCAGTAATTTATAAATTTGTAAATACTGAATATCTGCTAGTCTGCTTTTTTAACTGCAATTTAGAGTTCCTTGGTTACATAGGTCTTCTCAATCTTTTTCAGCATTGTTCAGCTGACCATAATTATCCTTTGCTTAGAGAGCCTGACTGACATATATCAGAATCTAAATGTTAAATGTCATCTTTAGCAACTTTATCTCTGCCCTGTCATCTTCAATGTAGATTGGTAAATATATATATATATATATATATATATATATATATACACACACACACACACACGCACACACACACACACACACTCACACACACACACAATGACATTCAATGTTTTAAGATACCTAATTTAACACTATTAGTGTGCAAGCAAAGCAAGAGAAACCAAATTTATTCTTATAATTTGTCAGCAGAATCCCAGTGATGATAATTAAAGAATGAAATTTTTGCTTCTGTGGCTTCTCCAATTGTCATTTCTTATAAAATTCAATACAACACTACAAGGGAAAATGATGCAGTTCAACTATCAAACATATAAAGTTATCAGTTAAAACCTGAAATATATGTAGACATCTGAGAGAACTACTTCAAAAACAGTCTTCCTTTAAAAACAGCTAAAAATTTTTGTAGAGAATTAAACTTAGGATTATGCATTATGGTGTTTATATACAAAGCATTTCTACATAAAATGTCTTTAATCTAACATTCCATTTGTTTTATATTAGAAGAAATTAAAGTTGGTATGCTTATTTAAAGTATTTACTTTTAAATTACCTAGCTGAAAAGATCTAACTCTCATACATGGTTCTAAAACATCATCTTGCTAAATATCAGAATCCATCTGTTTACATTGGTAAAACCAAGATTATAATACACTTATGCATTCATTTAATATCAAAGGATAATAATAATAGAATGTCTCATATTCCATTATCTCTTAAATTTTTTTAGATTTCTTTGAGATTTTTCTGTGTGACAGGTACTATGATAAGCCATATTTATCCTCAATATTTTTTTTCTTACTGTTTTAGTTAGCTTTTCCATTGCTGGGACTAAAAGACCTGACAAGACTAATTTTAAGAGGAAAAGTTTATTTGGGGCTCATGGTGTCAGAGGTCTTAGGGAGGGCTCATTTCCTCAAGACTGGAGGTGAGGCACCACATCAAGGCTGCATGGAGCAGAGAGAAAGAATCCACTCCACATACAAAATATTTATACCCTAAAAACACACCCCCAATGACCCACCTCTTCCAGCCACACCCTACAGCCTACAGTTACCAGTTAACCCCACCAGGCAATTAACTCACTACTTGAGTTAAGGCTCTCAGAACCCAATTGTTTCACTTCAGGCTTCCTGGATTAACTCACACGAGATTTTGGGGGACACCTTTCATCCAAAACATAACACTTACTAATGATAATTCAAAGCAGTGAATGAAAGTTCTGACTTCATTTGACAGATGATAAAACTGATGTAAAGAATGTAAACACAGAAAAGTAAAAATATTCTAAATAAACCAAGCAGTCTGACTACAGAGGCAGCAACTAGAGGCTGCCAATATTTATAATATTTTTAAAGTGTCCTTTGGCTGGTTTCTGGTATTTTTCTAACAGGGAAATAACATGTAGTCATTATAGATTTCAAATTCTGTAAGTCCCATGCTCAGTCAATAATCATTACTATTGTTTAAAAATAATTATCTCTTTCTATTCTTATTGCCACAGTCTTATTTTAAATGTTTAATCAATACCTTTGGTCTGGATTTTAGCAAAAGCTTTCTAATGGCTCCCCTATGTCTGTTTTATTTTCCCTTTTCACACTGTTCTTTAGTCAGATGCTGATCTTTCCTAAATATAATTTTACTATGACATTCCCTGATTTAAAATACTCTTTTCAATGTAAAAGTTCCTTTTCTTAGAAAGTTATACAAGACCTTACTTCAACTTGTTCCTCTCTGGATCACAGGCCTTAGTTCCCATGATTTCTCACATCTACTGTACACTTTAGGTTTACAGAAAAACACATAGTTTTCAGATTTGGAGCACTCTGTCTCTTTACTGTTGTGTTTTTGCAGCTTTTTATGACCTTCACTCCTCCATCCCGCAACCTATGACCTACTACATCAATGGCAGCACCACCATCACTTATACTACCATTGTGCAATTGTTTACTAATGTATTTACCATTCTATCTGTATTATGAACTCTGAATTGAATTCACTCTTCAGCTCTGAATCCCTATGGGCAAATATTCAGAGTGCTCTTGTATTAACATTATTTAGAGAAAAGCTCTGGAATACCTAAACATCTCTTTCTTTGAGGAATCTTACTCAAGCACGTGTATATAATAAAGTGGCCTATAGAAAATGCACATAAAGATCACTATTTATGATAAATAAGTCACTTGAGACTTGGTAATGTAGAAGTAGAATCCAAAAATTTCCCCTGCACATCATATTTACTCATTAATCCTGTTATAATCCTCCTAACTGCAATGTGTCACATTTGTATCTAACCATTGTATAGTCAGCAATATTTCTCAAAGTATCTGTAGAGGTGGCATGAAACTAATGAAAATCTTCAATTCGCTTAATTTTGAATTCTCTAGGACCATGACCAGTTTCAAAATTCAATCTGCCAAATATTAGCTTAATTAAAACCAAGTTTTCTTGAAATACTTTAAAATAATAATACTCAGATAACAACTAATTCAAAACTGAAAAAAAAAGGAATAAACAAATTTTAAAAATAAAAAGTTGCTGGATAATATAGACATTTTATTGTTTTACAGAACAAAGTAGGAAGATACAACTATATTCTTACTATAAAGCAAATGCTTTGAATTTTAAAGTGAAAATATTTAAGACGGAACCCCAAGTTAATGCCCTGAACCCTCTTTACCCATAAACACATCAATTCAAATATAAGACATTGCACATTCCCTTTTTGAGAGTAAGCCTCTAAACTCTGGGAAGGCACAAAATCATCTGTTTTGGACCTGGGAGTTAATTCAAAACATTGTCTCACCTTAATCTCTACCCACAAAATGGCCATATTATAAAGAAATTTACCATTCCAAGCTTCTCTGGGTAGAGAGCTACTACATATCCAACACCTTTACCTTTCTAGGGGCTGTTCAGAGGAATAGCTTTCTCCTTGCCTATCTGAGAGAGTTGAAAGAACCTGACATGTTCTAGATTCCTGGGGACTAGGAAACAAAGAATATAGTTTCAGGTAGGCTGTAACTGGTTACCACAAGTCCAGTGCCCACCTCCCTCTGTAAGGAGAACTCAACAGAGCATTCAGAATTGCAACATGTCCAGGGATTTACCTAGGAATTGACAGTATTCCTGCTTGTCTTGCAGTTGTGAGGGGACCTGGCTTACCTTGGTTGTCTAACGTGTTCTAAAAACAAAGAAAGCATGTCAGCTAGAAAAATGGTTTGAGTCCTTTAAACTGATGAGAGTTTTGGATTTATGATGCTGTGTGTGAAGCCTTGAAGAGAGCACTTTCTTCTTATGCATGCATACCACCTAAGTCAAAATAAAAAAGAATCCAGAAATCAACACTAGTGAAACAAATATGTATGATTCATTTGACACTGAATTCAAAATAAGTCCAATAGGTGCTGAATAAAGCAATGTGTGAATAAAGTGAAAATTCCAATAGAGGGATAGAAGGTATAAAAAGGTACCAAACAGACCTTGGAGCTATGGAATATATAATTAAAATAAATTACCAACTAGGGGATTTAAGGGTATACTAGATCAAATGGAAGAATCAGCAAATCTAAAGATTTGTAATACCAAAGGGTATTACAAATGGTCAGTCAGAGGAACCCATGCCCCTCCCTCCAAAAAAATGTGATGAGGAGGACAAGGAAGGGATGAAGGGAGGAGAATAGAGTGAAAAACTAGAAGTCAGTAGTAGTAAAAAAAGAGTAAATTCACAAATATATGAAAATTAAATAATACACACTTGAATGGCAAAATTATCTGAGAAGAAATCAGAAGGAAAATTAAAAAACAACTTGAGGGAAACAAAAACATACCCAAAACTAATGGAATGCAGCAAAAATCATAATAAAGTTTATATCAATAGCGTCTACATTAAAAAGTAAGAGTGCTGGAAAGGTAGCTGTCTGGTAGAGTGTTTGCCTGGCATGCAAAAGGTCCCATATTTGATCCCCAGCACTACATACATAACTAAATAAAAGAAAAACAAAATCCAGATTAAAAAAATTAACTCTCCCTCCCTTTTATGCTCACTCTTTTTTAAAAAAGGCATTACAAGGGGCTGGAGCGATGGCTCAGCACTTACGGTGCTTGCCTTTCATTCATGAGTATGCGGGTTCAAACCCCAGCACCACGTACACAATGAAGTGAATGAGCAATGAAAGTCCATGAAAAACTAAATAAAATTGTTTCTGTCTCTCTCTCTCTCTCTCTCTCTCTCACTGTCCCTCTCTCTCTTTTTAAAAATAAATGAATAAATGCAATACAAAATTTGTATGTGAGGTAATACACATATTAATTAGCTTGACTTACCTATTCCACAGTATTTAAAAATTTCATGTGGTACTTTAGAAATAAGTACCATGTGACATATGAAGGTATAAAATATAATTTTAAAAAATTAGAAGGACTTTCCTAGCTTTCCTGCTCAAGTAAATAGAAAATAGATCAAGCTAAGCCCAAAGTTTAGCATAAAGATGGAATTAGTAAATATTAGAGGAGAAATGAAATGAGAATAGGAAATAATTTTTAAAAAACTAAAAATTGTCTTTCCAATAAGAAACAATATTGAACAAAATTTTAGCTATATTGAGAGAAAGGAGAAATCTCAAAAAATAAAATCACAAATAAAAAAGACATTGCTACAGATGCTATGATCATAAGAAACTTCTTCTATGAACTATTAATTACACATTAAAAAATAACCTAGACAAAATGAACTCATAGAGACATGAAATCTCCACATTTTTTGTTAATACAAAAAAATAGGAAACAGATTTATAGCTGTAATGAGATTGGGTCAGTAATTAAAAACCTCCCAACAAAGAAAACTGAGGATTAGATGACTTCACTGGTGAATTCTACCAAACATGCAAAGAAAAATTAAGACCAATCCTTCTCATTTTCTTCCAAAAAATTTAAAAGGAAGGAAAACTTTAGAAAACTAATTTTATAAGGATGACACTATCTGAAACTAAAGCCAAATGGATAACTAAAAAAGAAAATTATAGGCTAATTTCCTGATAAAAATGATGCCTAATCCTCAAAATATTGAAACTATCAGCATATTAAATAGATCATAATTTACTGTATGATCCCAACTATCTGAAATTCTGGGAAAGGACAATCTATGAAGATTGAAAATGATCAGTGACTTCAAGGGTTTATTTTGGTTCAGGATTGACAGCAATGGGAGTTGAGGAATAAACAGGGAAAATATGGAGGTTGTTTAGGGTAGAGAAAATACTGGGCATAGACAATAGTAATGGAGTTGGGTGTTATTATACACTTTTCCAAATATTTAGAATACACGAGAAGTAAACCCTAATGAAAATTATAGCTTTGGGGTAATTTTGAGGTGTGAATATAGTTTCATCAATTTTTACAAATATACCACTTGGGGTATGGATGATAGGGAAAACTAGGCATGTGTAGGGCAATGTGGGAAGGAGATGTGAAAAATCCCCATAAATTCCTTACAATTTTGTTGTGAATCTAAAATTGCTTTAAAATTTTTGTCTTAAAAATGTACAATCACCAACTGAGATGTACTCCTTGGATGAAAGGAAGATTTGACATATGAAAGTCAATTATTGTGATACATTACATATACCACATCAACATAATGAAGAGAAAACAGTAAAAAACTACTTAAATAGGTACAGAAAAATCATTTGACAAAAGCCAACATTCTTTCATGATATAGACACTCAGAAGCAGAGAAAAGAATAAAATTATTTCAACTTAATTATTTCAACCCATGAAAAGCCACAACTAATATCACATTCAATGGTGAAAACTAAAAGCTTTTCTTATAAGATTGGAGTAGAAGGGATCTCCCTCTGCCTGATAAAAGCAACCATCAGAAATTTACATCTAACATCATAATAAAGAAATCTTGAGTCCATTTCTTCTGAAATGGTGACTATGTCATCTGCTCTATTTTTAGTCAATATTGGACATTATAAACCATACAATAAGGAAAAGAAAGTAAAAAAAAATGCAATTCAGAAATGACTATATGATAATTTACATAGGCATTCCCAAATTATTTATAAAATAAGTATGTTAAGAGCTAGAACTGAATTTATCAATAGTGAAAGGTAAGATTGACATAAAATTTAAATTATATGTAATTTAATTATATTGTATAAATGCACTATAAAGTTTTCTATATGTGTCTGTATCTATTTAATCCACACATATTTACAATAAAACATTTAGAATTTAAATCTAAAACACATTCCATTTAAAAATACAAAATTGTAAAACATTTAGGAAATAAATTTTAAAAAATATTTGCGTGATTTTTTAACTGGAAACTAAAACACATTGAGAAGGTGTATTAATGAAACCCGGAATATATGGAGAAATATTATGTATTCATATGTTAAAATACTACATAGTGACAAATGGTAATTTTGTAGGTTGACCTGTAGATTCAGAGTAAATACCATCTAAATCCCAACAGGCATTTTTGTAAAGATTGAGAAGGTGATTATGAAGGATATTTGATATTACAAAACAATTAAAGTAGAAAACTAATTTTGAAAATAATACAACTGGATGATTTACTTCTAATTTCTGACCTACTTTAAAGGTGTCATTTTCAAGATAATAAAACATTGGTGTAAAAATACACATTAGAGCAATGGAGACAAATAGGGATGTCAGAAATGTTGGTGTAAAAATATACATTAGAACAGTAGAGAAGAACAGGGATTTCAGAAATAGGAGCAGATACATGGAAAATTTGTTTTACCCATAGATGCCAATGTAGTATAATCAGAAATGGGTACAGAACATCTTTTCAACAAATAATCTTGGAATAATTCATCATTCACATGACTCAATAAGTTAACTTGAAATGATCATAGAATTAGGATATTAAAAACTATAAAACTTCTAAAAGAAAACATAGATGAAATCTTTATTATTTGGGTTCAACGTAGTTCCTTGGACAAATACCACAAATTAAGTAAAAAACAATGTACTGGCATTTATCAAAATTAAAACTGTTGTTTTTTAAAAGATGCTCCAGAGAAAATTTTTAAAAAGGCGCTACAATGTTTTATTTTGAGAAGAAGTTTGAAAAATACATATCTGATCCAGATTAAATCAAGAATATATAAAGAATTCTTAGAATTCAATATGAATAGAATGGAGTACTCAATAAAAATTGAACAAATGATGTGTCCAGCCAGTTATACAAGTGACAGAAATATACACAATACATGCTTAAAATCAATAGTATTAAGAAAACGCAAGCTAAAACCATAATGAGATATCATTAAACACCTACTAGAAAAAGTACAATTTAAAAGTGTGACAATTCTGAGTGTTGATATTAACAGAACATCTAGAAATCTCATCACTGCTGGTAAGAATGTTAAATAGTACAGACACTGTTATGGGTTGAATTGTGTGGCTTTAATTGGAAAATAGTCATTATAGATGTAATTAGTTAAGAAGTCATTTGGTTAGGACCTAATTCAATATGATTGGTGTCCTTAAAAAAGGAAAATCAGGGGCTGGAGTGGTGGCTTGGCGGTTACGGCACTTGCCTGGCATGCGCAAGTATACAGGTTCAAACCCCAGAACCACGTACACAACTAAGTGTCGGAGCAACGAAATCCATGGGAAAAACTCAATAAAAAAAATTGATTCTCTCTGTCTCTCTCTTGCACTGTCCTTCTCTCTTTAAAAAAGAAAAAGGAAAATCAGTATGTATAGAGGGCATATTGGGAAGAGGATGTGAAGAGACAAAGGGAGAGGACAGTTAACTGTAAGTCAAGGGAGAGGTCTGAGGATCTTCCCTGTCACAGCCTCTGGGAGGAGCCAACTCTGCAAACAGCTTTATTTCAAATGCGTAATTCCTAGAACCATCAGACAGTACATGCTTTGTAATTTAAGTCATCTAGTGTAAGTCCTTATTATAATATACCTATCAAACTAAGATAGATGCTTTGGAACATAGCTTGCTCATTTCTTACAAAATCAAATGTGTAATTAATATACTTAAATAAAGATTTTGATGATATTCCCAAGGTAATTGAAG
This sequence comes from Aplodontia rufa, assembly GCA_004027875.1. Taxonomy (NCBI): domain Eukaryota; kingdom Metazoa; phylum Chordata; class Mammalia; order Rodentia; family Aplodontiidae; genus Aplodontia; species Aplodontia rufa. Next base: position 24,425 of record PVKS010016010.1, read on the forward strand.
ATATTCACTCAGTGACCCATTTGAGAATAATGATAGCAGCCATAGTCACAATAGCCTCAAAGTGGAATCAAAAACAGTACTTCATGCCATAGAACATTACTCAGCAATACAATGGGATAAATTACTGATATGGAAAAATGTGAATCTTAATTGCATTATACTAACAAGAAGCCAGACATGAAAGGCTATATACTACATGATTCCCTTCACATGATTGTCTGGAAAAGAAAGTCATTAAATGATGGGGACATAAAATCAATTTTTAGTAAGTTCTGGGTGGGAAACTGGTTGCCATCTGGTCTTGTTTCCAATGCTCATTACACACTATATGATAATCAAAGTGAGATTAAATAACATACTTTAAAATGGTCATTTTTATAGTACATAAATTTTGCCTGTTAAAAATGGCATAGGTTGTATTTTTGTACCTTAATCCCATTCTGAATGCTTGTTTTCTTCACATGTGAAAAATTTTCAATCTTTGAAGTTGCATATACATAATCTCATTGAACCTGCCACACAATAGATACTGCAACAACTTGAGAAAAGAGATTTAATTGTTAAATTCACAACTAAAACCAAAGTAATGGTAGAATAAATGGGAAAGAGGTCATAAAATCTGACCAAAAGGATACTGTTTGATCAGAAAAAGCTGCATGTTTCTCATATTGATAATGCTCATTAAGTAGAAAAGTATAAGTGGTCAAAGAAAAATATGTTGAGGCTAGAGCTCCTGTCCTAGTCTGTGAACAGTTAACTGTATTTGCTCAGTGAAGTATTTTTTTCTAAAACTTTAGTTTCATCATTGGAATTATGAGAGATTGGATTAATAATGTCTACATTTTCTACCAGCTTTACACAGGAAATAGAATCAAAATCCCAAATTTAGGTTGTTAGGATGTGTCATTGTAACCTGAATGTAGTAGTGACTTGTTGGATCTTTTAATATAAAAATGATAATGTCATTTGGAAGTGATACAGCCTTCTTAAAAAAGATTTAGAGAATTTCGAAAATTGTAAATTTAACTGTGAGAACATGTTATGATCACACTATGAAAGAGACTCTAGACCATACATGTAGGGAAAACTGAAGGAACCGAATATTTCTATCATCTGTTTCTAATATCTCCAAACACTTTTAAGATGACTGTATGGAACAAAAATTAGGTTTAGTTATTTTAGTTGACAATTTGACTTGACAGTCTAAAGCTGGGCCATATGTTTATACACAAATAAGTTTTAGACAAATTGTTGACTGACAGAAGTATCTAAAAATAAATGCAGATGCTTGCAGAACAGGTCAAAAACCACAAAGCAGGATTTATTCAAGCATGGAATATACGTCCATGTTTTACATGGATTTATATGAAATGAATGAGTGGTTAGAATAGATCAGATTCAAGGTTCTTTTCAGTGCAAAGATTCTATGATTCCCTAATAATTATTTTCTGCTAGATTAGTAAAAGCAACTGTGGAAATGAAGGGAAAATGAATTTCTTCTTGAGAAAAGTAATAATTTGCTAAGAATTATGATTGCTCCATGTTCTAATGGGTCCTCTCAGTAGTAAGCCTCATTCCTTACTAGTCGAAATGTTAAGGTGTGTGCACTGTTTGAGATCATTTGCAGATCCCCTGAATGCTATTAAAATGAAAATATTCTGCCTAGCATTCAGGCCTTTTCTGGAAGATCTCTATCAATCTGTATTTATTTCTATTTCCCAAGTCAAAGTCTCTACTGCTTATAAATTCGTATTTATATGATTATTTACATATAATCCCACTATTGTATCTCTGATTATGTTGTTCTCCTGAATAAAACTTTTTTTTTCTCCTCAGAAAAACTTACATATTTGTCAAAAAATAATTGTTCAACTCAATTTGTTTCAAGAAGCTTTTTCTAACTTGGTCTATCATGCTGATTTTTCCTTTGCAGAGGACTACCTGCTTCAAAAATCTATCTTTCCAAAACAAAATAATTTTTTCTAATACTTTCTTATGTATATTTCTTCTGTTCTCAAATTGAAGTCAGGAACCAAATATTATATTGATTGTTTAGTCACCAAAGCAATTGTAATGTTATAGCAAGTAAGTGCTTGCTATTGCTCTAAATAGAATTCTAAGAGCCTAATTGTATTTGTTTCATGACTCTCAAAAATGTTGTAAGTATCATTGTTACTTTAGTATTTTATGTTCATAGTCATTATCAATTACTGGGTAACAAAATACCCTAAAACTTACCAGCTAAAGCCAAACTATATTTACTGTCTAATGCTGTTTCTGAAGGTTAGAAAACTGCAAAGGCTTAGGGGTGTGATTCTGACTCAAAATCTCAAATGAAGTTACAGTTGAGGAATTGGCTCAGACTGTAGTAATCTGAAGGCTTTACTGGGATAGGAATACGTGTATACAAGATTGCTTACTAAAATGCTGTTATCCGAAATCCTAAGTTTCTTTCTGGCTGTTGTTAAGAGGGCTTAGTTTCTTGCCACATGAATCTTTTCACAGGGTTGCTTAGTGTCCTCGAAAAATAATAATTAGCTTTAACCAGAGGAAAAAATCTAAGAGAAAGCAAGGTGCAAGTACTTTGCATTAGCCTAGTCTTAAAAGTCACATTACTTATGCTATGTTGAAATGGTCAACTACGCACAACCCTAATTCACGTGAAAGGGAGTTATACAGAGGTGGAAATATCAGACAGTAGGGATTTAATGAGCATCCTCTTGCAGACTGCTATTATGCATCTACTATTAAATGTTTGATATACTCAAACAAAAAGTGGTTTTCATTACGCATGCTTCGTATAATTGTGGGCTAACAACAATAACAAGAATGATGGGTCAAAATTATTTAACTATTTTCCTTTCAGTTCTATGTATTTTCAATCTTCTTAGTTGAGTTAGCTAAATTTCATTATACTCACACTTTTTAAATGGAGACTGAGACAAATTGGAAAAAACATAAAAGAATTTGAATGAAAGAAAGAATAAACAGCTCAGTTAGGTTTCTTCACATTTTATTATGTTTTCAATATGAATTATACTCTTACTGAATAAAATAGGAACTTACATAGATTTAATTAAGGCAGGAGAAATTATCTTAATAGGTTTTATAGAATCAATTGTACTTTGTTCAATATAGTTCCAAACTTAAACATGTTTTTCTTAGTATTTTTCCAAAAAAGTTTACATCAGTGAAAAGAATACTTTTAAGAAAATAGCTTGGAATAATTAGTAAGAAAAAAAATAATGAAAACTTTTGGTGTTGCTTTAAAATGTGTAATCAAAATGTACAGTCAAGTTCAAATGTTTTCTGAACTGAAAATATCTTTCACATAAAATGAAAAATAACCTGATTAATCTTAACATTAACATTTACAAATTTTCTCTAATGTAGATCCATTATATATAAATTTACTTTCACTGTAAATCTTCACCTATGAATACCCAACTATTTCCTTTTTTGTACTTAACCGTTCTTGTTGAATTGATCACCTGACACTGCCAATTCTACTTCACTTATTGTCTCTGCTCTTTTGGTATTCACACACACACACACACACACACACACACACACACACACACACTGTTCATTAGCCCCCCACACACACACACACCTTTTTTCCCATCTGGCTTTTGCTTTTCCAATATGTAGTTCCAATACGTATATAGTGCTGGGGTTCAAACCTGGGTCCTCTTGAATGCCAGGCAAGTGCTCTACCACTAAGCTACCACTCTAGCCCCCCATTTTGTGTTTTTGTATGTAACATTTCATCTTCTCAGCTAGAATGTTATTTACTAGAGATGGCAATTGTATTCTTCACAAGTAACACCATGCCTGGTGCATGTGTCAGATTTCCATAAATGTTTATGGAAATTATATAGCTTGCCCTTCTCCAAATTTTGCCCTAAATATAGAGCTGCACATACATGCTTATAATCCTATATATGTAATGTTTTCTTTGTCATATAGATCAGTTTACTTAAATTATGGCTATAATTACACAATAAATATTTTATTAAATTTTAAAAATGATTATTCGCAACTCAGGTTGGAGGCCACCCCAGTTGATGCCCCATTGAGCAGCTGACCACTCCAGGAGCTCTGTGTTCTGACTTCCTCAGACCCTGTGAATGCAGGACAGAGACTTTCCCATGACCTGTCTGTTTTCAGTCCCCATCACTTTGGAGCAGAGACTCCCAGGGACCTGCACTTTCCAGAAAAAGTCCACTTTCAGCCCCCTTGAGTTTGGAGTGGAGACAGCCCCAGGACCTGTGTGTTCAGATGGGAGTCTGATTTCAGGCACCACAAGTTTGAAGCAGAGACTACCCTAGGGGCTGGATGTTCTGGCCTGGTGTCTTCCACTGAGGCCCCCCAATTCTGGGGCTGAGACTGCTTCAGGAGCTGCCCATTTTAGGTAGGTGAGGGCCTCAGGACACACAAGTTTGTGATGGCATCTGTCCCAGTAGAATCGAGTTCAAGGCAGCCACTTTCCCAGGATCAGGCAGCTCTCCTCATGGCTTCCCCAGGATCCAGAAGATTGCCAACAGCTGCTGGGTCCCTAGCTGAAGCAGGACAGAAGACTGGACAGGCAGATTCAAAAGCACCCAGAATTTCAAACAGGAAGACAGAAAGGATGCATTCACAGCATGCAATGGTGGTGAAGGACTGTACTCCCTCCACATGAGAATACTGGGAGGATTCCTGAGAATCTGACTTCCAGCTAAGAAAAGCAAAATCCATTCCCTCTAGCAATCTCACCCTGGAAGTGCCTCCACCAAGGTGCTAGATGTTATCATTTACCTGCACTGTATATTTTGTCCTCCTCAGTGGAAATAACCCATAATCTTCACAAATTTACATTAAGATGTTGACTTTTTAAAATTTTTGTTCATTTTGTTTTCTCTTTCTTGTTTCTTTTGATTTTTTTTATTTTGCTGTGGTTTGATGTTGCAATTGTTTGCAATTTTGTGGACAAGAACATTTTGTTTTTGTGCTGTATAGCCTCCCAGTTGTGATCTTCTCTGGTACACCCTTCTTTCCTTTCCTTTTGCAACACCTAAACATTATTCCACTCTCTCTCTCTCCCCTAAAGTCATTATCTCAGTCTCTTCTTCTCTGTTTCTTTTCTTATTTTATCAGAATACCCTACATCATCTACACTCTCTTGTTGCTCTCACTCCACATTCACAAGTTCTTTTCTACCTTCCTATCATATTTCCTTTGCTCTCAAGACTATTTTTCCTTACTTAAGGAGTTATTGGAAACCTGAAGTGAATGCCAAACTTGATAATGAGACTATACTTCTAAATCAAGTATAGTTCTCATGGAAGATAGCCGCTAATCTTTTCAGTCTTCTCATAAGTAGTAATTAACACTGTAACAGTTACAGAGGGAACAAAGTTACCACTTCAGTGCTGTCTGTTGTATGGATTGACAGTACATATGGACTCTTTTCCATATCTTATGAAGTATTTGAAATCACAACATTCAATAATAAATCACAGGTTTGGGATCCAGCTGTTGAACTGTACTATCCAAATTGTACCCCAGCCCAAATAAGCAGAGACAAAAGTCCCACACCCATTAATGAAGTCCCAAAGTGAAATAACAAATGAGAGATGTGAGAACCCACTCCCTGATGGTGCAAATGAGAGAAAAAGGGAAACAATTTTCCTCTACAAATCCACAGCTCCCCAGCTAAGGACTCTATGGACCAGGACCTGGTTGAAAACTTCGAAAATAGTAATAACAATCTGATTATTAAAATGATAAAAGAATTAGTTTAAGCAAGGAAATAAGAGAGCAATTACAGAAGCTGAAACAACATTTTAGTAAAGAATTAGAGGCACTGAAAAAAAGATATAGCAGAGCTTTTAAAATGGAAAAACACAATCATCCAAATTAAAAGCTCAATGGAATATATTAGTATCAGAATAAACTCAGTAAAAAATAGAACTTCAGCTCTCAAAGAAAGAACATCAGACAATGAACACAAGCTGAATAATCTTGAACATAAGGACATGAGGCAAGAACAAATACTTTTTGATCAGAATGAGAATTTCCAAGAAGTATGGGATGAAATCAGAAGAAATAACCTGAGATTGATTGGGATAGGTGGAAACATTGAACATCGAATGAAGGGCATAAAGAATCTTCTCAATGAAGTAATCTAAGAAAATTTTCCCCATACCAGAATTAATCCAGAAATTCACATTTGAGAGGCCTATAGGATGCCAAATAGACCTAATCAAATGAGAAACTCACCAAGACACATCATATTCAAAATGAACAACAAAGAAAACAGGGAAAGAATATTAAAATCAGTAAGAGAAAAACACAAAGTCACATTCAGAGGCAAACCAATAAGAATCACAACGGATTTCTCAGCCCAGATCATAATGGCAAGGAAAGCATGGAATGAAAATATTCAAACATTGAAAATAAATAATTGTGAGCCCAAAATATACCCAGAAAAACTCAACTTCAAATTTCATGGGAAAATAAAAGCTTTCCACGATAAGAACAAATTAGTAATTCGCAACATACATTAACACAAAACCAGCTCTTCAGAGAATACTCAAAGACAAACTTCAAACAGAGGAACAAAGAACTCACAAAGCTCCCAATCATAGGAAAGTCAACAGCTCACTAAACAATTGCCAAGAGGGCACAAAGTAAAGCAAAGGTCACAATGCCAGGGATCCAAAATAACATGCCAAGGCTAACATTAAATGCGAATGGACTAAATGCCCCAACCAAAAGAAACAGAATGGTAAAATGGATCAGAAAACAAAATCCAACAATATGCTGCTTATAGGAGACTCACCTTGCAGCCCAGACAGCCGCAGATTGAAGGTAAAAGATTGGAATAAAACTACCATGCTTACGTCCCCAAAAGCTAGCTGCTGCCATGATACTCATGTCTGACAAAGTAATTTTCAACCAAAAATTGGAAAACACAAGAAGGCCACTACATCTTAGTTAAGGGAACACTATATCAAGAAGATACAACCATAGTTAACATTTATGCACCAAACTCCTATGCTCCCAAATATGTTGAAAAATTACTCCATTACATTAAAGCACTTATAGATCTCAAAACAATAATATTGGGGGACATTAATATACCTTTATCACCAATAGATAGATCATCAAACAAAAAAAACAAAGAAGTCACGAGCCTAAACAACCCTATAAATCAAATGGACCAAACAGACATCTACTGAATATTCCATCCAAATCAGCTGAATTTACCTTTTTCTCTGCAGCACATGGAGCCTCTTCTAAAAAATCATATCTTAATCCACAATGGTAATTTGCCAAATACAGAAAAGTTGTTATAATCCCATGTATCCTGTAAGAGACCACAATGGTATGATCCTAGTAATTAACAGCAAGGAATATAACAGAAAGCACATAAGTACATGGAGATTAAATAGTACCCTTTTAAATGAAGAATGGACAATAGAGGAAGTATGAACAGAAATCAAGAACTTTTTCAAAATGAATGAGAATGAAGACACAACATATCATAACATCTGAACAGCATGAAAGCATTCTTAAGAGGTAAATTTATAGCACTGAATGCCTTAATCAAAAATCATGAGACAGCCAAAATAAATAAACTTATGCTCCAACTCAAATTTCTACAAAAAGAAGAACATTCCAATCTCAAATCCAGTAGAAGAGAGGAAATAATCATGATCAGAGCTGAAATTAATGAATTTGAGAACAACAACAACAGCAAAAAGAACAGTACAAAAAATCAATGAAACAAATAATCAGTTCTTTGAAAAAATAAATAAAATTTACAAAGCCCTTGTCAACCTCACCAAAAGGAAGAATGAAGTGAAGCAAATCAAAATCAGAAATAAAAATGGAGACATTACCACAGACTCATCCAAAATCTGAAGGATTATCAGAAACTACTTTGAGAAACCATACTCCTCCAACTTGCAGAATTTGGAGGATATGGACAAATAGCCATATATAACACTCCCAAACTTACACAGGAGAATATTGACCAGCTTAACACACAAATACCAGGTAGCAAAGTTAAAACAGCAATCAAATCCCTTCCCTGAAAGAAGAGCCCAGAACCTGATGGATTCTTAGCTGAGTTCTACAAGACCATTACAGAAGAATGAGCACCACTCCTTAGTAGGCTATTCCATAAAATTGAAGGGGATAGAATCCTCCCAAACACTTTTTATGAGGCACCCATAACCCCGATACCAAGATCCAACCAAGACATGTTGGAGTCTGACCTTCATTCTATTTCATCAGCTGCCCTAGAGTGACCTTGTGACAATTATTGGGATCTGACCTTCACCTCCATTTCATCAGCCGCCCTAGTGTGATATCTTAGACTATTTGCATAAGCTCCTTCTGAAAGGGCTGCTATGTCGTGCTTTGTTAAAGATTAGGGTGGGTTAAAATGTCTTAACGACAGGTTACTCCCTAATTTTTGTCTGTACCCTAGTTTTTTTTGTCTGTACTGAAATCTACATAACACCTGGCAAACTCCCTTAGAAGGATTATTGATTCCTTGGCTGTCTCCCCTCCTCCTCTATAAAAACCTGTGTGCCTTAGTAATAAACGGATTCTGAGCTGCCATCAGTTGCGTGTGGTTGCCTCGTTTCCCGGCTGGGAGGGAAGGGGTTCCCGGACGAGGGAGACCCGGGTTCCAGCCATCAGCACTCATCCTCCTCCTGATCGCCTCCCGGGGGGCAATCCAGCTCCCCACAGACACTCACCCTCCTCCTGATCGGCTCCCGGGGGGCAATCCAGCTCCCCACAAGACACATAAAGAAAAGAAAACTATAGACCAATATCTCTGATTAACAGAGATGCAAAAATACTCAACAAAATCCTATCAAACTGCATCCAAAAACATATTGAAAAGATAACATATCACAATCAGGTGGGCTTCATTCTAGGCATGCAAGGTGGTTCAACATACACAAATCAATAAATCTAATTCATCACTTAAACAGAATTAAAGACAAAAACCTTATGATCATCTCAATTGATGCAGAAAAGGCCTTTGACAAAATCCAACACCCATTTATGCTCAAAACTCTGGAGAAGATAGGGATCAAAAGAATTTACTTTAATTTTGTCAAGGCTATTTATGACACATCCACAGCCAACATTATACTTAAGGGAGAAAAGCTGAAAGCATTCCCACTAAACTCAGTAACAAGACAAGTCTGTCCACTCTCACCAGTCATATTCAGTATAGACCTGAAAATCCTAGCCAGAGTATCAGGCAAGAAAAGGAACTCAAATGAATTCAAATAGGAAAAGAGGAAGTTAAACTATCTCCATTTGCCAATGATTTGATTCTATACCTAGAAGACCAAAAAATTCCATCAGAAGACTTCTAGAGCTTATAAAGGAATTCAGCAAAGTGGCTGGTTACAAGATCAACTCCCATAATCAATTTCTTTCCTATACTCCAACAGCAATTCTACTGAAGACAAAATCAGGAAATCTGTCCCATTCACAATAACCTCAAAAATATAGTACTTGGAATTAATTGAACGAAGGAAGTAAAAGACCTCTACAATGAAAACTATCAAACACTGATGAAAGAAATTGAAGAAGACCTGAAAGATGGAAAGACATCTCATGTTATTGGTTAGGCAAAGTCAATATGGTTAAAATGACCATTCTACTAAAAGCACTATACAGATTCAACACAATCCCTATTAAGATACCAATGTCATTCTTCACAGATATAGAAAAATCAATTATCAACTTCATTTAACAATAAGAAACCCAGAATAGCCAAAACCAAAGCACTACTCAGAAAAAAAAAAAGAAGAAATTGCAATACCTGACCTGAAATTATATGAAGTTATACTATAGAGCTGTAGTAACAGAAACAGCATTGCATTGCACTGGTATCATGACAGGCAGGAAGACCAATGGAATATAATAGAAGACACTAAGACTAACCCACAATTCAATAACTATCTGGTATTCCACCTATGGGGCCAAAATATATCTTGGAGGAAGGACAGCCTGTTCAACAAACAGTGCTGAAGATACTGGACAGCCGTATACAGACAACTGAAGTTAAATCCTTATCTTTCACCCTGCACATTGAAATGTATCAAAGACTTAGGAATTAAACCATCAACAATACAAATATTAGAAAAAAATTAGAATTGACACTCCACCATATTGGTGTAGGCTCTGGCTTCCTTAACAAGACTCCCATGGAACAAGAACTGAAACTAAGAATCAATGAGTGGGATGCCATTAAACTGAAAAGTTTCTGCACAGCTAAGGTATTATCCAAGAGTATCAAGAGAGAACCTACAGAATGGGAGAAAATCATGGCCTGCTACCTCTCCAACAGGGGGCTAAAATCCAGAGTTTATAAAGAACTCAAAAAACTTAACACTGAAAACACACTCTATTCAATAAATGAGCTATTGGACTAAACAAACTTCTCAAGAGGAGAAGTTAAAAAAGTCAACAGATATATGAGAAAATGTTCTACATCATTCGCAATAAGAAAAATGCAAATCAAAACTGCACTGAGAGGATTGGTGCAGTGGCTCAGTGATTATAGCACTTGCCTGGCTTGCATGAGTGTGCAGGTTTGAACCCCAGCACCATGTACATAGTGAAGTGTTGGAGCAATGAAAGCCACATGAAAAACTAAATAAAATTAATTCTCTCTTTCCCTCTTTCTCACTGCCCATTTCTCTGTTAAAAAAAAAAAATACTGCATGAGATTCCACCTTACCCCAGTCAGAATGGCAAAAATGAAAAACAAAAACAATAACAGATACTGGAGGGGATGTGGGGAGAAAGGATCAGTAACACTCTTGGTGGGATTGTAAACTGGTACAACCACTCAGGAATGAAATGTGGAGACTCCTCAAACAATTAGGGATCAAACTATATGATCCAGCTATTCTACTCCTGGGTATTTTTCCTGAAAAGCTAGACTCAGCTGATTACAGAGATACAGCTACATCAATGTTATAGTAGCTCAATTTACAATAGCAAAATTATGGAAACAACCTAGATGCCCCTCACTGGATGAATGGATCCAACAACTGCATTATATACAATGGAGTTCTAATTAGCTTATGCAGGTAAATGGATGAAAATGGAACAATATCATGCTGAGTGAAACAAGCCAAATCCAGAGACTGAAGGGTCGAATACATTCTCTATTATGTGAAAGCTAGAGTAAAACCTAAGATATGATGAAAGTTAGTCAAGTTTATTTAATAGACCCACCAAATCTGGAGTAACACACAGGCTGTGGGGACTATAGCTATGAAGGAGGCAGGGATAAAAAGGGAGGGAGGGTAGAGAAGGGTAAATGGAGGGGTGTTCAATACTGTAGAATACATTTAACACCGATGAGAACCCCAAATATATTCAGGCAGACATATAAATCAAGTAATTTCAATGTATAAATTATATGTACATAGTCACCGATTTCTGTAACTTGGGGGAACTACAGAGGAGCCATGAGATTGGGGAATGGGGAAAGGGGGTAGATCCTAGAGGATTGGATTAAAGAAACTGTCAATATGTTTGCATGTATAATGGTGAACCAACAAATCCCTTCATTGTACAATTTGATGCTGAACTATTAAAAATAAATAAAAACTATTTTTAGTACATTTCTACATTGTTCATCCATACTCTACTGTGCAGTTATTCATGAAATAATATATTATTCTAGCTGGAAGTGTTTTCAGTATCAACAAAGATATATTAAATTGTATTCAACTGTTATGTAACTGTATTTTATTTCAAATGAAAAATCTATGTATGATAATTCAGTCTCCTTTTGTCCTTCTTCAGATAACCCTACCCTGCCTTCTGTTTGGGAAGCACCTCTCTTAATTTCTTAGTCCTTTTGATTCAGACAGGGCTTTACTTGTAGTTGGGGGAGGATAGTTTCCAGGTGAGAGTCAGTCAGTGAGAACCTTCATATAATAATCAGCTAAGTGATAGTTACCACACAATCGTACGTTCATAGGTCTAAAATGTTTAGATATATATTCCTATTTTTCTCTTTTGGGATTTGAAATGGAAAAAAATGCAAGTTGAATGTATTCTGGTATCTTTATAGTTAAGAAGAATGACTATCTTAGAAACAAATGAACATGAAGAGGAATTGAGCCAAGGCATGGGATTGGGGGGATTGTTTTACCATTTGAAAATCTAGTGGCTCTATATTTCATATAGACATCAAACACTAAAATTCACTGCTATTCCAGATGGAAGAATATTCAGTGCACACAAGTGATTAAATAATCTTCATATTGTTACTTTCTGGTATTTTTGAACTTGACAAATACCCTTTTCTCATTGTTTAGTAGTTTTTGCCCACCTTTACAAGAACAGTGAGCTATAGTTCAGAGAGCATACACATTAGGGTTTTGTATTTCTGAGTTAACATATCATGTAAGTACTTACTACTAGTATGTTCTGGGTATTATAACCTTTGAAAAATGTGTTTGTTTATAGCTTCAAAACTTAGTGAGCATATGAAAACATTTCCTTACTAATTATTTTTTAGTAATTTCATTGAAGTCTAGAAATCAAGATGTATCCATAATCTGGTATAGGTCTAGAAATGTACTGTGTTCCATACAAAATTGTGCAGAGGTGGTGGAAGAAAATAGTATGAATCTGGATCATTCTCCTGTATTCAATTTTATATTGTATTCAAATAGCAAGGCATGTCAATTCACTATATAGTTATATAGTATATACACTTAATGTTTATTCTATCACATAAATGTGGTATATACTTTGTCTCATTTCATCTTGCTCAAGTCAAATTTGTTGAGTTGCTTCAGATAGATATTATATTAGGGTTCTCTAGACAAACAAAAACAGAAGAATATGTCCATGTCTATCTATATTTATCTAGATATATTATTTTAATGAATTGGCTCATGAGATTATGGAGACTAACAAATCCAAAACCTGCAGTGTGAGCTGTCAGGGTTTAAACTCAGGGAAGATCAAGTGTTGCATTTCAACTCTGAATGCCGTATGCTAGCAGAATTCCTTCTTACTATGAGGAATTAAGTCTTTGTTCCATTAAGGCCTCCAATCATTGGGTGAGTTTACCCATGTGATGGAGGACAATCTGCTCTGTAGTAAGACCACTGATTTAAGAGTGTATCTTGTTAAAAAATAACCTTACCAAACATCTAGAATAACGTTTGACCAAATATTCAAGTACTATGCCCCAAAAAAGTTAACACAGAATAACCATCACATGAACTGGAGTGATGGCTCAGCAGTTGGAACGCTTGCCTGGCATGTGCGAAGACCCAGAATCAGACACCACACCACATACACAACTAAATGTCAGAGAAACAAAGGCAAGATGAAAAAATATAATTAAATTGATTATTCTGTTTCCTTCCTCTCTCTCTCTCTTAAAAAAGAAAAAAAAAGAATTAACCATCACAAGTTAAACCCTTGACAACATGGCATTCATCTGCATTTCATTAAGCCATATTTAATCCCTGAATAAAGACAATAATAGGGTCATTCTTCTTCCTAACATGATACAACTTTCTTGTGTAAAGCTAAAAATTTACTAACTCTTTCTGCAGAGAGGATGCAAAGTTCTTAGGTGATGATTAATCTTCTTGACATCTTATAACTTAAATACTATAAGGGCATGAGAGAGGGAAGAAAACCAAGATATTTTTTCATAAACACACATATTCATAACAAAATATTGAGAAAATACTCAAGGCACTTACAGCTCTTATTTCTGTAAATGTTCACATGGTCAAAGTTGGTGTTTGTAACTATTGTCTTCTATAGTATTCCTTTTGGCCTCAGCAAGCATCTCAGCTGTTTGTGATCACTTAAAGTTTATCGTCACCTTGTAATTCAAACTATCATTCTTGAAGGGTCTGGGCTATTCGAAGTCCTGTCTAGGGTGGGTTGTAATAGTTTTCCATTGACCTTAATAATAGGATATGGTAATTAAAAAAAAAGATGCCCAAGTTTAGACATACCTTTATTTACTTTAGCTGTGTAGCATCAGCTCACTTCTTGGTAATCTGATCCCATCACCCCAGTCCACATAGTAACTCACTTATTTGTGTGTTGATTAAGGAGCATGAGGAGCCCAAAGTGGTGGGATCTTAAATTCCAGTTTAATATAATCACTATCATGTTTCCTGCTGGAGTTATTCTCTTGTTGAAACTAAGACCTCCGAGCCTAAGGTTGGGGCAGAAGCAAAAATATTGCTAGTGGATCATTAGGGATTCTGGTGAGTGTTTCCATTCCTATTTCTATCCTTGATTACTGGACTCATGATTCCTAGGTATGGGAGAAATAGAAACATAAATTGGATACTGATTGTGAACAGACACAACCTTTTGGAAAAGCTCACCCCAATCCTGTGAGATATTGTCACCCAGCTGGCACAGTAACTGAATATTTATCAGTCATTCTACCATTCTATAAAGCCAGTTGCTTCAATATGTTAAGACTATAGAATGTCATAATCATGGGAACTTATTGCACTTTATGTACTGGGAAGTGAGGTCCTTCATCAGAAATAATAGCATTTGAAATACTGTAGTGGTGGATAAAGAATTCTGTAAATTCAGGAATGGTAGTTTTGGCAGAATCATTGCATCCAGGGAAGGAAAATCTTCAAATCTCTCTCTCTCTTTTTTGTTTTAAGAGAGGGACAGGGCTGGAGTGGTGGCTCCGCAGTTAATGGCACTTGCCTTGCACATATGAGTACGCAAGTTCAACCCCAGCACCACATACACAACAAAGTCTCAGAGCAATGAAAGCCACATGAAAAACTAAATAGAACTGACTCTCTCTCTCAAAGAGAGAGAGAGAATTGACTAGTACCATATTGGCTGTGGTAAGTAGAAGCACATGCTACTGAGCTTAATTAACCTCTCTCCCTGCCACCATGTCCTCATTGTTCTTGAGGCAATTGGGTGATGACAATGACAGAGGAAAGTGATGGGCATCCTTAAAATGGATCATCCTATCCACTCCATTAGGTAATTCTTCTTGGCTAAGGTTACACTTTGCTGAAAATTCACATGGTCATTGCCTATCCAGTTTAGTCTATTTACAGGATTCTTCCCTAAAATTTCTTGTTACCGGGTTTCTAATCATGTTCTTTCAAAATTCCTGAGAAGCCATCCAAACCATGGTTCAGACCATAAATCATTATATAATCAAACCAATCATTTCTCCTTCCAAGCAAAATGAACACCTGGGTGCATATTTCAATGTTCTGCCAGCTGGGAGAATTTTCCTTCACAGTACTTCAAATATATACCAGAATGAAGCTTTTATACTGCAGCTTTCCAGATCACTTGGTTAATGGGCTAGAGTAGTGCACCTAAATGAGAAATATGTTGCCTCCACAGGGGGATCACAAGTTCAAGGCCAGCCTCAGCAACTTAGGAGACCCAGTCTCAAAATAAAAGACTAGTGATGTAACTCAGAGGTAAAGCACCCCTGAGTTCAATACCAGGTAACATACACACACACACACACACACACAGAATAATATGTTCCAAAATCCAAAGAGGTATACTAAGCATTTTGCCTCTGCTTTAGATCTAGGAAGGAGCAGATGCAACAACTTTTTTTTTAACCTTAGAAAGGATTTCACAACAAGCTTCACAACAATGGACTTGAAGAAATTTCTGGAGTAGTTGATCCTTAATGCTCACTAATATCAACAATGCAGTGGGCCAGGGTGATATTGTAGAAATAAAGGTGACAAAGTCCTTGTGAACTAAATGACTACATAGGGTTGGAGAGTTGGTCTTCTGCTGATGTAGACCAATGAGTGACTGTTACAAGCAACTTACTTCTATTTTCAATAGTAGAAATATAAGCATTTTTCCAGATCAGTAGTTGTGTTAATCTTCTAAAGAATGAAAGCACATCTGAGACATCAAAGGCAGAATCTCTACTTGGGCCCATAATTTGCCCTGATCCAACTTTGTGTTCCTTCATCCATTTTCTTAGACCTTTAATATCCATTCCTGTATGTATTGCTCAGTTATCTCCTCATAAATCAAGGAGAAAAATCAGTGATTTTGAAATGCAGTACGGCTTCTCCTGCGTCATACATCACACATTCAGGGGCCTTCTGGACTTGAGTCTGGTTATAGGTCTACAAGTAAAGAAGGGTGATGAGGGCAGTTCTAAAGGCTAATCAGTAATGTCATAAGGTTTTGTGTTAGTCAGCTTTTTGTCATTATGACCAGAATACATGACAAGAGCAATTTCAAGGAGGAAAGACTTTTTTGGGGCTCAAGGTTTCAGCGGTCACAGTCGGCCAACACCACTGCTCTGTGTCTAAGGTAAAGGAGTTCATCACAGCAGAAATGAAAGGCTGCTCAACTCAGACGAGGCAGAAAGTAGAGAGTGTGAAAGGAGTCAGGGACAAGATATTCTTCCCAAGGACGTACACTTAGTGACCTACTTCTTCTAGCCATTGCCATATACCTATAGTTATCGCTCACGAATCTATTCAAATTATTAATCCATCAAATGGATTCATCTATTTATGAGGTTACAGCTTTCACCATTGCCTAGAAGCACCCCCTCTTAACCTAGTTGTATTGGGAACCGTACTTCCCTAACAGGAACTTTTAGGTGGGACAGTTGTAGATCTGAAATATAGCAGATTTCCTTGGTTGTGCAGCACTGATCTCCTCACATGGAGGCAGAATGGCTTCTTCTACTGGAAAATTTGCTTCTACTGCCTTTGCCAGCTTATGTCCTCAGCTTTGTTGTAACGTTTTTATTCATGTCCTCATTCTAATTTTTGACGTCAAGTTTTTTATACAATCAGCTCCCTCACTTTAACAGTAGATTAAACCATGAAGCCAGAAATTCAATTTGCACTATAATCCTGCCACTGGTAGGGTGAAATTCTGGATTTGGTTTTCAATAATCTTAACCTTAAGACTTCAAGAAATTAAAGTCTCTTTTAGGAAAAAAAATGATTTTCAGGTGATTTATACAGTACTGGAACTGAGAATTTGAATTTCTGTGTTCATTTTTTTCTCCTACTTTGTCCAGTAACATTAGGAGTAACCAGCTAACTTAATAATATTTATTTGTCTGATGAAAATGTTCATAGGTAACATGTGTGTGGCTTCCCAGGTCCTCATCTCTAATAAGTGTTTGATTAGGAGAATCTAACGCTGATATTTTGGTTTTTTAATTTTCCATAGCATACCATCAATTATTACTGTTCTCTTTATATTTATATGGAATTTTTAGTGTCTTTAAATCAGATCAGATGAAAGAGACAATCCATAATCTCCAGAACCCATTCAGAAAAATCATTTTGAAGTTTAGTTTTAATTATCAACTAGGCTTCACAGAAGAGTATAGAAAGTTGCTAAATTAGTAATTCTAGGTATGACTGTGAGGATGTTTCCAAAAGAGACTGGTTTTTGAATTCTTGAATTTGATATCAGAGTCTGTGTTCTTTGAATTCCAGGACTTGCATTAGCAGCCCCTGCATTCTTAAGCATTTGGCCACAGACCGAGAGGTACACCATCATCCTCCCTGGTTCTGAGACATTTGGACTTGGATTCAGACAAGTTGTTGACCTCCAGGTTCTCTAACTTGCAAATGGCCTATTGTAAACTTTCTCAGCCTGCATAACCCTGTGAGTCAGTTTTATGTATCATCTATCTCTATCATCTATCTATCTATCTATCTAATTATTTATCTATAAGTCTATCTATCTCCCATTGGCTCTGTCTCTCCAGAGAACCCTAAGATACTCATGCTTGAGATTCTCATTTACTAGAATCACTCTTGATGCCTAAAAGCTGCACTGGTAATGCATGATGTTACCATGAGAGATTTATTTTAGGGAATTGGTTCATAAAATTATAGAGGGTGGAAAGTTCAAGATATACAGTTTAAGCTGGTATCCTAGAGAATCAGGAAAGAGTCACAGTTGAAGAATGTTCAAGGTCTATCCGATGGTAGAGTTCTCTTTCATATAGGAAAGGTGATTCATTGGTCTACTGAGTTGTGGAGGGCATTGTGCTCTATACAAGTTATTCGTTTAAATGTTAGTCAAAAAATTTTAAAAATAGTTACATGGAAATATCCAGAAGAATGCTTGATCAAGTATCTATATATGTAGCCCAGCCAAATTGACACATAATACTAAGCTTTGCATACACAGTAAAACAAAATCATGAAGCAGTTAATATGAAATTCACTTGACCTAATTTATTTCACATTAACTTTGCTTTCTGTTTTTGTATCCTTCATATCTATTTGCACTTACTTACATTTTTATTATTTGATAATTAATTTTTCTGGTTTATAAGCTGTATTCCTATAGCTACTTGTAAAGGTTATTTAATTTTTATCATGTCAACTCTGGTTTCAACATTTGTTTCTCTTGCCCAAAGCAATCCCTGAAGTAACATCACACAGATTGACACCAATCTGCAGGAGTCTGCCCTAAAATTTCTACAAAGGGTTT
Organism: Aplodontia rufa; assembly: GCA_004027875.1. Classification (NCBI taxonomy): domain Eukaryota; kingdom Metazoa; phylum Chordata; class Mammalia; order Rodentia; family Aplodontiidae; genus Aplodontia; species Aplodontia rufa. Next base: position 42,953 of record PVKS010016010.1, read on the forward strand.
GTGGTCTTAATAGGTCATTGGCTAAGACCTGGTGAAATTTTAAAAGGGCAAAATCTTATGTCTAAGAAACATCTTATCTTAGATTTTAAACTCTACACATTTTAAAGGATTCAAAATTATTTGAATTTTTAACTTTTCATTAGTCTACTTTGACAGTTTTCAACCTAGTATAAATGCTGTATTAAAAATAACTAGGTGAATTTAACATTTTTCCATGTAATGATTTCCTGAATTCATTACCTTTTACTAGAGTACTGCTTTGATGTAACAGATAGGTGTAAACATCTAAACATCTAATATCAACATCTCCTGGAGAAATGATTGCTTTCCTGGTGATAAACAGGTTTATCAAACTTTTATCAAAGTTCACTGTATGGTTCAAGACCTCAAAAGAAAATTGCAGCTTCCAACCTTATGGAGGTGAATTTCCTGCTTTTCAACTATCTTTTAATTTGTCTTCCTTTAATGCAATCTTTATAATATCTTCAATTATATGATTTTGTACTACAGACATTTTGGAAGAAAGTTTCTTGGAAATAACTCTACCTGCTGCACTGAATTACAGAATTTTCTCAGTCATATCACATCTGTGATGCTGTTTAACACCTGCACCACACTTATACTAGTGAATTGCTGTTGCCTATTCTGTGACTTAATAGTGCAGAATATACAGCATATGTTGGTAATTCTTTTATAATATGTTTGAAAATGTGCATACAAACGAATCCTCTTCAGGTGCAAGAACATGAATTGATAGAGCAATTAACAGTTTGAGCTCACACCTGCTTTAAATACCACATAGGCCTGTATTTTAATTACAAGGTATGCAGTGAGATCCTCCAAATTCTCTGTTCCATATGCAGTTTGAAGAACTCAGGGAGAATTCAATTCCAAGTTTTGAGCTTTGTTTGCAAGGTACATGCATCTTAAATTTTAAAATCTTTTTCTTATAAACACCTTAATTACCAAAGGATTAAAACAAAATGGCAGAAGAAGGAGATCAAGGGTTAGAGAATGGGAGAGTAAAGGAAACAGATAGGAAATGAAATTGACCAAATTATATTGTTATATTGTGTGCACATATGAATATGTAACAGTGAACCGCAATATTTATTCTTTTGGTGCACCAATACAAAATGAAGAAAGAGGGAAATGAAAGTTAATTGAACAATTTAAGATTGAATTGTTACAATTATGATAGACTGCTTCATCTAGAAAGAATTAAATTGATACTTTTGAGCAAAACATTTCTTGAATCTGTCCTGTTTGTCTAGTTTAGGATATCTTACCTGGATTATAAAAATAATCTCAGATCTGGCTCTCAACTCTGTGTATACAAAGCTATCATTGTTCCATATCTTCACCAATTTAAAAATCAACCAAATTTTCATCATACTTACACATATGTTTATTTTTTTAAACCAGGGATTTAACCCAGGGGCACTTAACCACTGAGTTAAATTCTCAGTCATTCTTTATTATTTTGAGACAGGGTCTTCCTAAGAGCCTTGCTAAATTGTTGAGGCTGGCTTTGAACTTGCAATCCTTCTGTCTGAGCCTCCTAAGCCACTGAATTATAGGTGTGCACCATCTCACCTGGCCATTTGGTTTTAAATGACACTTGTCCAGTTCTGATGGGGTTTTCATATGATTAATAATTGTGATTTCCAGCTCAAAAAAATGTCTGCTACTAATTTTTCCTAGTATATTTTTCAATTTTAAATTTGTTTTTTCATTTTATTAATTTGAAGGAATATTTCCATACTTGGCATACTACTTATTTTATGTTTATGCTAATTGCAAGTATTGTCTCCCAAGTTATATCTACTCATTTAATTGGT